>RPOG01001568.1:0-20000 GCA_008086565.1 Thalassoma bifasciatum
AATTCTGACTTTTTTTTTTTTAGATTTTTTTTTTTTCTCAGTGGCCCTAATCCTCTTCCGTACTAATGCAAGGATTAAACCTGAAGGTAAGAAATGTATTTGGGTCAATGACAAAAAGAGGGTCTAAAAACGTATTTTTAAAAAGTTCTTTGAAAATGGATAAAAACATATTTCTGAGAGAAGAATTTTATTTTCTAACAGATTTCAGTAGTTGACCAACATTCACTACGTAAATATATAAAGTGTGTTTTGGAGTAAACAGTTTGTTAAATTTGACCTGATTTTGATTTTATAAATCTTACTGAAAGGTCTGTTTGAATCATTATATTGGTGTCATTTCATTAATTAAAGGGTTGAATTGAACATTTAATATAGTGATTTACAATATTGAGGTATATATCGTGTATCGAGATGTAGCAAAAAAATATCGAGGTATTGGTTTTAGGCCATATCGTGCAGCCCTACTCTCAGCTGAGCCGCCTGTCTGTCTCTAAAGCTCTTTACTTACACTTGGCTCATTGGTGTCCTGACTCTTAATTTGATTAGTCAACTCTGAGGTTGCTGCTTGTGTCACTAAAGCTCTTGGATAGAAGTCGTGTTGTTATTTTAGGGCCAAGAACTTTTTTAAAACCTTGTCGTCGCTTTTTATATTGAAGAAATAAACGAGCTATCACCAGTCCTGCTTCTGTACTGGAAAGAGAAAGAAAACCACTTTATGTAATGACAGTTAATTCTTGAAATTCCAAAAAGCTGGTTTGTCTGTTTGTTTGTTGACATAAAGTCGTCAGAGAGAATAAGGCTTGGTGAGGCATCCGTCTCTCACACGTGCAGATTCAACTGATTAATTTACCTCCAGGCGTTCACAAACTTCGCTCCATGTTTGAGAAATCAAATCAACTTTTATCAGGTCTTTGCGTTAATATTGTGACTCCAAACTAGAGCTGAACAATTTATCGTTTAAATTGCAATTCCAGATATCGTGGTCATGATCTGTTGTGTCAGCTGTTTTCCACTCGTATGTCTTGGATGTAAAACTGTTAGAAAATATTCTTTTTTCCTTGGACAAGGCCTTTAAAGATTTTACATGCATGTTTTGTTTTTTGTTTTTTTGAAACTTTGTCTCAAAACTTCATCATTTTATCTCACAACTTCGCTTTTCTAGCTCAAATTTTTGTGTCTTAGTCTCAGAATTTTTACTTATATCTCTCAATATTTTGACTTTTTGTTTCTAAAATTTGACTTTTCGTCTCACAACCGCAACTATTTATCTCAAAATTTTGGTGTCTTGATCTAATAGCTTTGACTTTCAGCTCAAATTTTGTCTTTTGTCAAAGTTTTGTCTTTTTATCTCAGAATTTTGATGAATATATCTCAACATTTTGACCGTATTATTTGGAAATATTGACTTTTTTTTTGTCTCCAATTTTGAATTTTTATCGCTGAAGTTTTTCTTTCAGCTTGAAACTTGACTTTCTCTCAAAAGAAAATATCTCTTTATCTCAAAATTTCAACACTATTTCCTCAAAGTTTTTACTGTTCGATCAAAAATTAACTTTTATCTCAAAATTTTGATTTTAATATCTTCAAATTTAGACTATTAAATCAAAATATTGACTTTTTAACTCAAAATCGTTATTAAATACATTTCTTACCTTCAGTTTTTATCCTTGCATTAGAGTGAAAGCTTTGATGTTTTGATGTAATTTTCTGTCAGGTTTGTAAATGTTACTGTACATTCGCTCCTCTAGCTCAAATTTTTGTGTCTTAGTCTCAGAATTTTTACGTTAATATCTCAATATTTTGACTTTTTGTTTCTAAAATTTGACTTTTCGTCTCATAACCACAAATATTTATCTCAAAATTTCGGTGTCTTGATCTAATAACTTTGACATAGATATAGTCATTTTATACATCCCACGTGCAACAACGCGCGATATATCGAGTATATTCGATATATCCCCCAGCCCTACAGCAATTCTTTCTGATTATATCAAACATTTAATAATTTTAGTTGTACTAGGCGCCACTTTGGCTTCCTGATTAAGTAGCACAGTCTGTTTGAAGAAGCTTAAGTCCTCAGGTAGCAGACGGCCAAGGTGTTTCCAGCCTACGGCCCATTTCCTGTCACTTTCTACTGTCTCGATTCACTGCCCTTGGCCCTCAGACTAAAGACAAACAAGCCCAAAGATATAACTTCAAATATATGGGTCAATGAGGTGACGTCCCAGTGTAATATTTCCTTCCATCATGAATTGAGTTTTTCATCACATGTATTTCTTTATTCTATGAAACCTGTGTTATTTGAACACATCTTTAAACTATTAAAATATAACATGTTTTTTTGTGTTTTGGTTCCTCAAACCCCCAAAATGTCAGGTGGTGCAACCGTCCTGACAAGTATCCACAGTAATTAAACTCTAAAAATTGAATGTCAGTTATTGTAAATGGAAATTAAAAATACAGTGGCATTATTTTATGCTTGAACCTTTTTAAATAAAACATTCTTTGCAAATAAAAAGAATTTTAAAGCTGTTGAGAAATGTAAAAAACTTTTGTCCCGTAATTTTCACCTTGTCANAATAAAACAGGAAACAGGAAACTGCATCAGCCAGAGGAGCCCAAATGACATTTGTGACCAAGTGGAAAAGTTTGTAGATTTCTCTGAAATACTGATAAAAAAGGTTTTTTCACTTCATTGGTGACTGGAACAATTTCCATGTCAGGTGGTACAACCAATGTAATAATGTGAAATGTTATTTTAACATCAAATTATTGATCTTATTCACAAATAAAAGAAATGAAACACACAAAACGAAAATGTATGAGTCACTACAGACACTTGAGAGATACTTGCCAATAATTTCACACAGAAAAAATAACAGGAACATATAAATATATTTTCATATATTCGGTTGCACCACCTGACATTTTTGGGTGCTCAAATTAAAAATACTACAAAATAATGAACCTAAAATCTTAGAAATGTTGGTCAACTACTGAAATCTGTTAGAAAACATAATTCTTCACTCAGAAATATGTTTTTATCCATTTTCAAAGAACTTTTTAAAAATCATATGCATTATATCCGTTACATTTCCAAAATAAAACTACCACACTGCCTCACTCAGGACCCAAATAATAGCTCTTCTCTGAGTGGTATTCAGTTCTTATTTCTGTCACGTCTTTGTCGCTGCTTTAACGTGGCAAAGCTGTGAGTCGCTCATATGTTTCAGTGACATTTACACCCACTTCACTCAGTCTGAAGCTCAATCAACACTGAGATCTCAAACATATAACACTGCAGCTGACCATCACACTTCACAGCACATCACTTACAGGAATAAAACCATCATGATACCAGATACTTCACGAGCATCTGCCCTCTTAGAGATTTCTGGCGAGTTTCAGTGCATCTCTGCCTCTGAAGATGATGTTAAAAGTCAAGCATACATCATGTCACACAAACCTCACATCCATCTTTCGTCAAACAGCTGTAGCTCTGTAAACTGACCTTGGCTGAGTGATGAAAACACAAATCTGATGTCCTGCAACGTGACTTGGACTCCTGACAACTCTCATTGACTGGCTGCTAATCTAGACGGAGAGTCTGGCCGTGCGAAGTGCATTGATTTGTATCGAACCAAAAAGGAAAGCAATAATGCAACCTGACAGAAACAGGATTCTGTTTTTGTTGTGCTGGAAAAGTAATCAAACGAGACAATGGCACTAAATCAACAGCGCGCAGAGGAAATGTGGTTTGAGTCCTTCATTTTGAGGGTAAGTGATGTTGTGACATGAATGAGCTTCGGGACAAAACGGCAGCGATGAAGTGCTCTCGACGGATACAAGTTAATCCTGTAGGCTGGGAAACTCATGGGGATCTGACACATTACCCATGATAATGACAATAATATACCTTAAATAAACAATGGATATCACCAACTAAGGCTAATTGGTAATATTAACTAATATTTATCATCTTATGTGTTGTTAGACTTAGACATGTTAGACTCATTATACATTGACTGAACTATTTCAACTCCTTAATTCTTGAAATGTTAATGATTCTGCCTTTAAGAAAACCCACTGCCCATTTTATTTACTTTTCATTCTTCCTTTTTTACCATTTTTTGCAACTTTCTGACTTATTTCCAAGCATCCTCCCAATTCACTACCCAACATTTCTTGTTTTTTGATCATTTTTGTCACCTTAAACTGATTCTGTGCCACTTTTGTTATATTTTTGCTACTTGCTGACTATTTATCAAGTTTTCTCTCAACATTTTCATCCATTTTTTTCTGCTACCTGACCATTTTTTCCATCTTCAACTTCTTTTTGTTTTGTTTTTCCCATTTTTCACTACTTATATTGTTGTTTTTGCAAAGGTATCCCAACAATTTGCCTCTTTGGATGAGTAGGGTTGAGTAACTGGTGTAGAGGAAAAAAACTCATTTGGTATTCCAACCCATTTTAAGTTGAAGAAATATTTAACTGTTAGTGATTAAAACATTGCAGCAGGTTGTACTGAGATTTTATCCAATACGCAATTAATTACCCATGTCTATGACCAACTAGTGATAGATTTTGGCAGAGGCATTATCATATGGATGTTTTTCCCAAGCCTTAGTCATGATAGACAAACAACATGAACAGTATAAGCTTAAAATGATTTGATTTAGACTATAAACTTACTACAAATATCTTAAAACAAACATGAAAAGTCAAACTAGAATTCATTGGATGTTATATTTCATTGCAGTTTGTTATACAGCTTCAACTTACAACTCACATTTAGTACATTCAGGCATTATCATGACATATGTTAAACTGAGTTAAGACATTTGTTTATAATTGATGTCCACAGCCATTCAGGTAAAGGGTAAAAAAAATCGATTAAAACACAATTAGTCTCCCAAGTTTACCAAAAGGAGGAAGAAAACAGCTTGTGTTTTGTTATCAGTGTAATCTTGTTCAGCTGTCTAATCTTAAAGAAGGACTTAATAAACACGATAGGGACGTTACAATTATTCAATTTCCACTCATTTCTATGCTGTTCAGAAACTACAGACAGTCTCTTTCACGCAGCACCGTGAAGATGTTGTTGAAGAAGCTTTTTACAGTAGATGACAGGTTAATAAATGACGGTTTTCTTACCTTAAATGCGTCTTTTCGCTGTTTGTTTCTCCTTCACTCGCTGTTTTAACGGTCCTGTCTCGATTCGACCGTTAATTTTTGAAATAACGTTCGGAGGCGCGAGCGCCAGTCTGCCGCAGTCGTCTCGTGAAGCTGCGCGCAGAGACTGAGCTCGAGCTCCTGCTTGACAGAGAGAGGGCACGAGGAGGACTAGAGGAGCTGCACGCGCTGCAGTCTGAGGATGAGAACTGCAGCACGAGGCGACCGCGAGGGAGCCAAGCAACCTGTTGCTTACGTCACGCAGATGCACTCCCATTTATCCAGACCCTTCGAAATTAAGATCAAATAATCGCCAATAAAAACAAACAAGACATACAAGGCACGCGGAATAACTATCATTATTTTTATGAATGAATTTAAATTCAAACTAAAACATTAAATTTCTTTTTTCCTCGGTGTTTATTTTGTTTATCATATCTTATTTTTTATTTTTAAATCCTTTTTGTAATTTTGGGATTCAATCGAAAAAAATTAGGTTCAGCGTTTTTCAATCATTTTTCCAAAAACAAAGGAGAATTTGGGAATTTAAGTGAGTTTTTTTTTTTTTTTTTTCAATTCTGCCTTTTTTATTATATTTTATTCATTTATCTATTTATTTACGCACTAGTTTTCACTCTGTTTTGCCATGAAGGGAGCCTTAATGGCAAAAACAATAAGGCCAATAGAAAAAAATAAGGTCCAGTTTATTGTGCACTATTCAAGGATTAAAAAAAGGAATTCTGAGATTTGTGTCAAATTCTGACTTTTTAAATTTTTATTTGTTTTATTTAACTTCATCGTAGATTTTTTTTACTCTAATTATTACTGTTTTAATTGAAAATAAGGTCAAGTGTTTTTTTATTTTTATTTTTTATATATTTATATAAATGTTCAGATAAAAAAAAGTGAGAATTCTGAGATGAAAGTCAGACTTCTGGCTTTTCTTTTTTTTTTTATTATGACCTATTTCTTTTGTTTTTTATGCTCTAATTTTTTTCCTGTTTTGTTTGTTTGTATGATTTTATACATCTTTTTTGTTTGTTTTTTATTTTTTTGCCTCCAACTAACTTGGAAACAGGGCCAAAAGAAAAAATGGTCATTTAAAAAAAAATTATTGTTAAGAGATAAAAAAAAAGAGAATTCTGAGACTTAACTTTGTGTTTTTTTGATCTTACTTTTAATTTGATTGATTTTTTTCTATTATTTTATATGTTTTTATTTTGTCTTTTTATAACCCCTTAAATATGGAAACGATTATGGCCAATGGAGGAAAATCAAGCCCAGTCTCTCCAGTCCGTCAACCATTATTTTAAATTTCTATTAAAAGAAAGACATGCAAATGAATGATATAGTTGAGTTCATGATGTGGTCTTCTATTCTGGTCCGTCATAAGCTGCAGAAGTTTATTGATGAATATAAAGAGTCCTTCCAGCTCGGTTATGTAAAGAAGAACGTGCTCGACTCAGCTCCTTAATAACCTGTGATCAGTCAAAGTACAATAAAGTTTTGTGTAAGAGTGAACAAACATCATTAACTTACCCTGTCAGGGTGAAAAAGAGGGCACTGCTGATTCTGTGTCTTATTATTAGTGGAGTTACCGTGGTAGTAAATCCATTACATCAGACATAACAGGAGTAAATCCCCGAGTACAAGAGAGCGGGAGATATTTCCAAACACAGGCAAATATCAGGCTACAGTTTTTATTACACAACTGAATTTCAATCACATTCATGAACTCAGATTATCTGTTATATTAAGGTTTTCATAAGGAGGATGTGAAGCAGAACAATAACTCAGATTGTTATGTCTGACCTTGTAGGAAAGCTGATTTAAAAACACATAATGTCTGGACTCCTGTTGGGTTAAACTGGGATCAGACTCCTCATCTTGTCTTGATGTTGGGTCTTTGTGAACATGTAAGAAGAGGAGGTCACTGCTGCGGTTGTTTCTGTCTCCAGGGTTGAACTTGAAGCGTTTTTGTGTGAGCGTCTCGAAGCCCGACGGCAGCAGCAGCATCAGCATCAGACTGCGGCTGAACCGAGCAGCTCCCAGGTGAGACTGTGAGTAAGAGCGTGAGTGTGAAGCTCTGACAGGAAGAAACTCTCACTCTGTTAAATTTCCCCTGATGAATAAAGAGGTTAAAGAGGGACAGACAGCAAGTCATCAAGAGTTTCTCCAGAGAGAGAGAGGAGGAGCAACAGCAGCATAATGAAGCCTTCGTTTTCTTACAGGTCCACACACACACACACACACATCAGGTATTGACTCAGGCTGCACACAAAGAGATGCACACACAGATATAAACTCTCTCTCTTCCTCACACACACACACACACACACCGGGGTCCCCTTTTCTCCCCGCTTATGCAACGCCTACGTTCGTCGTTTCCATGGCAACTCGGTGCACCTTTAATCATAACGCACGAGCTGGTCAACGAGGCCTGAGTCACCACAGAAACACGACCATCACAAAAGGTAAACCTGGCCAAGGGGACGCTTCTTCCTCACACACACACACACACACAGACAGAAAAAAAAACAGCTTTATTACTCTGCATGAGAGGTGAAAGACGAGTCTGACTATGGAATGAAAAACACAAAACATCCATCACCTCCTGTGGCCTCTAAAGAGCAGTCTGTGTGTGACGTTATGTTTCACAATCCCACCCTAACAAAGAAGAACGAGGCAGGTAACCAAACACAAGCAGTCCCACCTTTAAACACACCTCATCCGCAAACATTCTTACAATCCTGTCCCACATTCAACCGACCAGTCCAGAAAAATGTCTTATTTCAATTTATTTGAAGACCAAAATGACATCTGAATTGCTTGTAACAAGTAAAAAAAAATCAGCCAGTGGGTTTAAGAAAAAGTTTCTTGTTTTAAGACATTTGCATTTCAAGAAATTTGACAGCAAACGTTTTTTTTTGCGCATCCTCTACAATCATATCTGCAAAGTCTGGAGCTTTTCTCTAAGGTCTGACTGTGATTCCTGATTCCAATGAAGTTGGGACATTGTATAAAACAAATAAAATCAGAATACAATGATTTGCAAGACATTATATTTATTGTCTAAACTGATGAACTTGACTGTATTGTTTTGCTCATTTTGAATTTGCTATGGCAACAAAAGTCTGATAAAGTTGCTGATGCTGAAAAAAAACATCTGTTTGGATCATTAGAAACAGGTGAGTGTCATGATTGGGTCTAAAAGGAGCATCATCCCCAAAAGGCTCAGTCCTTCACAAGCAAAGATGGAGCCAGGTTCACCACTTTGTCAACAACTGCGTGAGCAAATAGTTCAACAGTCTAAGAACAATGTTTCTCAACTTTGTCCAACTGCAGGAATTGATGGATTTCATCATCTACAGACCATAATATCATCAAAAGATTCAGAGAATCTGGAGAAATCTCTGCACGTAAGCAGCAAGGCCCAAAACCAACATTGAATGGCCGTGACCTTTGACCCCTCAGGCGGCGCTGCATTAAAAACCCACATCATTGTGTAAAGGATATTAGCACGTGGGCTCAGGAACACTTCAGAAAACCATTGTCAGTTAACACAGTTCATCACTACATCTACAAGTGACAGTTCAAACTCTACCATGCAAAGACAAAGTCAGACATCAACAACACACACAAACGCCGCAGAACTCTTTTTGGAAATCATGGACGTGGTGTCCTCCGGGCCAAAGAGGAAAAGGACAATCAGGATTGTTCCCAGAGCAAAGTTCAAAAGCAGCATCTGTGATGGTATGGGGGTGTGTTAGTGCCCCATGGCATCATGGGTAACTGCCCCAGTATCTGTGAAGGCAGCATTAATGCTGGAAGGTACAAACAGGTTTTGGAGCAACATCTGCTGCCATCCAAGACACTTTGTCTTTTTCAGGGACGTCCCTGATTATTTCAGCAAGACGATGAAACCAAGACACATTCTGCTCCTGTTACAACAGCGTGGCTCTGTAGTAGAAGAGTGCAGCTACTAGACTGACCTGCCAGGTATCTACTTTGTAAGTGATGGGGGGAAAAAAATTGGTACGACATAAGAAATGATGCGTTTTCTGTCATTTCTATGTGATTAAAGATGTTTTTGTGGAGAATCATCAGGAGCCTGTTTTCTGATGAATGTAAAATGAAACTGTCTGATTTTACCTGGCGTTACCTTCCACAGCTGCATCACTCCCCTGCTTCCTCAGTTCACCTCAGGTTGCTCTGTTCTGGTTTGGCGCCTGGCTTTAATAAATTGATATTCCTGTCTCGCTTCCCCTCAGAATAAAAAGAGACACAGTCTAAAAGCTGTCCTCTCTTTCAGCCACAGACTCAAAGAGGAAAATTAAATCTCTTTGCGTCCTCATGTATTATTCCTCCTCTTCCTCTCCATGCAGTTAAAGCCTCTCCTCCTCCTCCTCCTCCTCCTCCTCTTCCTCCCCCTCGTGCAGAGTGATCGAACAGCCCATTAGGATCTGTGCACGAGGAGCGTTAAACACAGCGCCCCGCTCTGCTGCTCCACACATTTCTTCACACGGGGCTCACGTGTGACAGACTGCGGCGTTTTTTCCTCTTCAAGGGGAAACTCTGGAGTCCTCAGCTGTGAGGAGAAAATGGAGTTAATGGTGTCTTCCTCACAGACACACGGTGAAACACACCTGTCTACATGTAATTCAGGTTTAAAGGGAAACAGTCATCATCAGGATTTGAACACGTTTGACCTCGAGTTTAACAAAGTCATTAACATTTGGTACAACACAGCGATTAAAAGCTTAAGATCAAGACAAAATCTGCACAAAAATGTGGATTAAAGGTGATTTCCTGTCAGGTTTTAACTCTGTCATGTCTATTGAAGCTCATTCCTGCTAGATAAAAAAGAAAAACTGTATTTGTTGAATTTTTTTGCCCAAATTTGGTCGAAAGTTTGACATAAAAAGACACATTTATTTCAACTTTTTAAAATCTTTTCTTAAAAATTTGATTTTTTTTGTCTCATGTTTTGATTTTATATCTTAAAATTTTGACGATATGAGCTCAGAATTCTTTATTTCAATCTCAGAATTTCAACTTTTTGTGAAAATTTTGACACATTTATTTCAAAATATTAAGATATGAATTTAAAATATGGATGTTTTTCTCATGTTTTGATTCAACTACTTTTGCTTTTAAAATTTTTACTTTGAATCAAACAAATTTTGATCATTTCTCATTTAAAAAAAAATATCACCTTAAAGTTTCTGCTTTTGTTTCAAAACTTAATGTTTTTTTCACATATTTTGATTTTATACATCTTAAAATTTGGACAATATGAGCTAAGAATTTCTCTATTTCAACTTTTTGTGAAAATTTCGACGCATTTATTTCAAATTTTTAATACATGAATTTAAAATATGTATGTTTTTCTCATGTTTTGATTCAATATTGCTCAGAATTTCGTCTATTCATGAACATTTTTACTTTAAATCAAACAAATTTTGATCATTTCTTTTTCTTTTTTCAAATATCATCTTAAAGTTTCTGCTTTTGTTTCAAAACTTGATGTTTTTTTCCACATATTTTGATTTTATATCTTAAAATTTTGACACCAGTGGCTCAGAATTTCTTTTTTTCAATCTCAGAATTTTGACTTTTTATAAAAATTTTGACACATTAATTTCAAAATTTAAGTTTCTTATCTTAAAACTGGATATTTTTCCTCATGTTTTGATTTTATAGCTTAAAATTTGGACAATATGAGCTAAGAATTTCTCTATTTTCATCTCAGAATTACAACTTTTGATGAAAATTTGACACATTTGTTTCAAAGTTTAACATTCTCTTCTCAAAAATGTGGATTTTTTTTCCCATACTTTGATAATATATCTTAAAATTTTGACACTGGTTGCTCAGAATTTCTTTTTTTCAATTTCAGAATTTTGACTTTTTATAAAAATTTTGACTTATTAATTTCAAAATTTAAATTTCTTATCTTCAAACTGGATATTTTTCCTCATGTTTTGATTTTACATCTTAAAATTTTGACAATATTAGCTCAAAATTTCTCAATTTCAATGACAGAATTAAACTATTTATGAAAATTTTCGCCTTTTAATCAAAAAATGTGATTATTTTTCTCATTTTTATTTAATTTCATCATAAAGTTTTGGCTTTTGTTTTAAAATCTTGACTTGTTTCTCATCATTTTGACATTTTTTCTCACAGTTTTCCCTTTTTTATCCTAAAATTTTGACATTTGACATTTACTTTTAGGGTAAACACATCTTTTTTGAATGGGTGTGTATGTGGTTTCTGACTCTTTGGAGGTCACAGCCTCAAGTGGACACTTGAGGAACTGCAGTCTTCAATGTTTCTGCAGCAGCTTCGCTTCTCACGACTGGAGGTTGTTGATTGTCCAAAACATGATAAAAAAAAGCAAATACACACTCTCAAAATGAGTTGAATATCACAAACAGGAGCGTTTGATTCGTTCACAGTCGCAGGTTGAACAATCACAACAAAAGACATTTGACACAAAAACACAAAAACAAGAGCGAGCTGAAAGAAATTATCTCTGTTTAAACGATTCACGAAGTTAAACAGGTGCAAACATGAAAATGAAGATGTGAAATTTAAAGAGACAGAGTGAAACTGAACATGTTGATGTGTGTGTGTGTGTGTGTGTGTGTGTGTGTGTGAGGAGTCCTCTGCAGTGCTCTTCCTCTGCAGTGGAGGCTGTTATGTAACTGTGAGCAATAAAAAAGGGGAGGGGGAGTGTATGTGTGTGTGTGTGTGTGTGTGTGTGAGGAGGGGGGAGACTCCACTGCAACACCAAGAGACATCAATCAAACACACACATGCTCAAACACACACACACACACACACACACAGACATATAGAGCTGCATGAGTGTAAAACGCTCACCATTCAGAACAAGCTGATTCCCTCTCTGTCTCCTTCACACACACTGATTTTTACACACAAGAAGACGCAAAAATAACCGAGCTGCACACACACACACACACACACACACACACACACACACACATATATATGTATGTAAGTCCCCCTCTGTCTGTCTTTAATGCACGAATAGAGTCCACACACATCACAAAATACTGAGATATCCAAGAAAAAAAGGAAAAACTAGAGACATATGAAGGTGAATTCAGTGTTTGCTGTGCAGATTTTCAAACCTCGACACATTTATATGTCCAACAAACTCTAATTAAGAAGTGGAAAATACAGGATTCAATTTCAGCTCAAACTGCCAGGAAAATTGTTCAGGATGCAAAGAAAAACCCACAAATAACTTCAGCTGAAATACAGGACTCTCTGAAAGAATGTGGTCTCTGGACATTTTTCACAAAATTTCCTCTTTTTTACTTCAAAATTTGATTTTATAATCTCAAAATTCTATAAATCTTATCCGAAAATTCTGACTTTTTGTGTCATTATTTCTACTTCTTTCTAATTTTGACATTTTTTCTGATATTTTTGACCTGTTATCGCAACATTTCAGCTCCATTATCCCAAATTTGTAACTTTTTTTTATCTTTAGATTCTGCTTTTATCCAATACTTTTGACTTTACTATCTCAAAATTGGAATTTTTTTCAACTTAAGACCTCAAGTTTTATTTCATAATTCTTACTTTATTTTTCTTGTAGATTTGACCTTATAAACGGGATTTCAACTTCCCAAAAATTTTTACCTTTTACCCAAAACATCCCTAATTTTTACCTCAGAATTTTGAACTTTTTAACTTAAAATTCTGACTTTTTATCTCACAGTTTTGCCTTTTTTTTGGCTGAAATACAGGACTCTCTGAAAGAATGTGGTCTGGCTGTTTCAAGATGCACAATAAGGAGGCACTTGAGGAAAAATGGGCTGAAGAAAGACATTTCTACACAAATGCCACAAAGTTTCCTGCTTACAATACGCCAAACAGCACAGAGACAAGCCTCAAAACTTCTGGAACAAAGTCATTTGGAGTGATGAGAGCAAAAGTGAACTTTTTGTCCACAACCATAAACATTGTTCCATTTGGAGAGGAGTCAACAAGGCCTATGATGAAAGGTCCACCATTCCTACTGTGAAACACGGAGGTGGATCACTGATGTTTTGGGGATGTGTGAGCTACAAAGGCTCAGGAAACTTGGTCCAAACTGATGAATGAAGGATGAATGCAGCATGTTATCAGAAAATACTGGAGGAAAATTTACACTCATCAGCCCAGAAGCTGCACATGAGACGTACTTGGACGTTCACACATGACAATGATCCAAAACACAAGGCCAAGTGGACCTGCCATTGGCTACAGCAGAATAAAGTGGAGGTTCTGGAGTGGCCATCTCAGTCTCACAAGGCCAAGTCAAAGTTTTTAGCTAAAAGTTGAAACTTTGGAAAAAAAAAAAAAAAAGAGGGGGAAAAAAAAATCCAAATGTTTTGATATGAAAGAAAAAAAATTGATATAAATTGTCAAAATTTTGAAAAAAAAAGAAATCTAAATTTTGAGATAACCTCCCCAACACACACACACAAAAACATTGAGGGTAAAGACAAATTTGGACACGATTAGGTCAAAATTTCTAGACAAAAGGTCAAATTTGGGATTATTAAGTCAAAACCTGAGATATAAAGTTGGATTATGAGATTTTAAATTCAAATTCTTGAGATAAAAGGCAAAATTAGCAAAAGGTCAAAGTTTTAGAGAAAAAGTCAAACCTTGAGAAAAGACCAATATTTGAGATTAAGAACAAAAAATTGAGGAAAAAAATTCAAGATAAAGTTCAAATTTGAGATAAGAAGTTGATATTTTAGAGACGATGTCATAGTCTTGAAATTAAAAAAGTGAAAATTTTAAATGAGAAGACAGATGGGTCCTGTCATTGGCTACAGCAGAATAAAGTGAAGGTTCTGGAGTGGCCATCTCAGTCTCAAACCTGCAGTTCATGCAAGACAGAGCAAGAATTTACAGGAACTGGAGGCTTTTTGCCAAGAAGAATGGTCAGTTTTACCATCTGAGAAAATAAAGACCCTCATCCACAACGAGCACAAAAGACTTCAAGCTGTCATTGATGTTAAAGGGGGAAATACACGCTGTTAAGAACTGGGGGATAGATAGTTATGAAACACTAGATGATTCCCAAACTTTCCTCTTGTGTTTTGTAAATGTAAGAACTTTGGTGATTATCAGATCTGAAAACAGGTCAAAGTCTCTAGTTTCTCTCCTCTCACTGTCCCACTGTTCTCTTTTTTAATTTCACACCCTCCTCTCTGTGTTTTTTTTTTTTCCTTGGCTCTAACCTGGTGTGGGTGTTCGTCCTTGTCATGGCTGCGTCACAGTTTGTCACTCCTCTGTCTGCCGCCTCAGCAGAAACACACCTCAGTAACTCTGAACACTGACGCAGCAGAGGAGGCTTCATGAGTGAGTGTGAGAGAGAGAGGAACAAATATTTAATGTGTAAAAGACGGAAGACAGAGAGAGCAGTGAGTCTAAACTCACGCTGAAGCTGGTAAAGGTCTGACCTTCACATTCAGACTTCAACCAGCTCCTGAGTCTTCACCTTTTTAACCTTTTTAATATCATTTGTTTTAAATCCCACATTTTAAAATATTCTTCCGTTATTTTGACTTTTTGTCTTTGAATCTTGACGAGTAAATTTCTTAATTAGTCCTAAAATCTGATACTTGTGACTTTTTATCTCCTATTTTGACCTTTAAAATCTCATATAATTTAATTTTTAACTCATAATTATGTATTTCTATCTCTAAATTTGACAATCTGTCAGTACTTTTTATTTTTTTTAAATCACATTTTGACTTATTTCTTTCCATGTATCAAGTTTCAAACCCAAACTTGTAACTTTTATCTCCAATTTTTGACCTTTTGAATCTCATTATTTTGATTTTTTTTTACCTGATTACAATCTTTTCACCCATAATTATGTAATTCTATCAATTCAATTTGAAAATCTGTCCCAACTTTTTTACTTTTCTAACCAAATCTAGAATTTTTATCATTTAATTTAAAAGTTTTGAGTTCATAATTTTGACTTGAATCAATATTTATGACTTTTTATCTTCCACTTTTTAACCTTTTTAATATCATTTGTTTTAAGTCCCATATTTTAAAATATTCTTCCCTGATTTTGACTTTTTGTCTTTTAATCTTGACGAGTTAATTTCTTAATTAGTCCTAAAATCTGATACTTGTGATTTTTATCTCCTATTTTGACCTTTTTAAATCTCATAAATTGATTTTTAACTCATAATTATGCATTTTTATTTCTAAAATAGACATTTTGCAGGTATTTTTATTTTTTAACACCACATTTTGAATTTTTTCTTTCCATGTATCAAGCTTCAAACCCAAACTTGTGACTTTTATCTCCTATTTTTGACCTTTTGAATCTCAGTATTTTGAATTTTTTTTTACCTGATTACAATCTTTTCACCCATAATTATGTAATTCTATTACTTCAATTTGAAAATCTGTCCAAATTTTTCACTTTTCTTACCAAATTTAGAATTTTTATCTTTTAATTTAAAAGTTTTGAGTTTCTAATTTTGACTTGAATCAATATTTATGACTTTTTATCTTCCACTTTTTAACCTTTTTAATATCATTTGTTTTAAATCCCACATTTCAAAATATTCTTCCCTGATTTTGACTTTCTGTCTTTTAATCTTGACCAGTTAATTTCTTAATTTGTTCTAAAATCTGATATTTGTGACTTTTTATCTCCTATTTTGACCTTTTTAAATCTCGTAAAATTTAATTTTTAACTCATAATTATGCATTTTTATTTCTACAATCAGACATTCTGTCAGTACTTTTTTTTTTAACATCACATTTTGACTTTTTTTTCCCCAATGTATCAAGTTTCAAACTCAAAATGAATCTTTTATTGTGACTCAAACCCAAACTTGTGACTTCTTATCTCCTATTTTTGACCTTTAAAATCTCATTATTTTGATTTTATTTACCTCAATTTAATCTTTTTACCCATAAATATGTAATGTTATCACTTCAATTTGACCACATTTTGACTTTTTATCTTTTAATTTAAAAGTTTTGAGTTTCTAATTTTGACTTAAACCCATATCTAATGCTTTTTATCTCACACTTTTGACACAAACTTTTGTCTTTTTATTCCCACATTTTAAAATATTCTTCCCTTATTTTGACTTTTTGTCTTTAAATCTTAAATTTTTAACTTCTTATTTTAACTTAAATCCAAACTTGTGGCTTTTAATCTCATATTGTTGACAATAACTAAATCTTTTTACTGAGTTTTTAACTCATTGTTATGTATTTTTATATCTTACCTTTGATAATCTGTCCAAACTTTTGACTTTTTGCCTCTTAATCTTGAATTGTTAATTTCTTTTTTTGTCTTAAAATCCTTGTTGCGTCTCCTTTTTGACTTTTAAATCTCCTTGCTTAGAATATTAACCAACCATGTAATTTTTATCTTTATTTTCACGACACTAAAAAAACACATTTCCTGCACAAAGACCAAGTTTATATCTATGACCTTCACATCCAGACTTTAACCAGCTCCTGAGTCTGAGTCCAACACACAGACCTGAACTTTCTGAGCCTGCAGAGGAAAAAAAGAGGGGCTGATGGGTAATTACCACTTTTAATTTGAAGGAGACAGATAAAAAAAAAAAAGTTAGGGTGGGATCTGATTTCACAGGCAGACAGAGACAGAGTCAGAGCCTGAGGCAGCAGCAGAGTCAGACGGATTAAAGCTGCTTTCTGCCTCAGAATCAGACCATTACATAATTTAATTACAGAAGAGCTTCAGAGCTTTACACCACTTTAAGGAAATTACGTTATGAAGAAACTCTGAGTGTTTTTTATTTCACTGAGAAACTTCTTATTCACTCTCTGATCTCGTCCCCTCATGAGGAAACTTCTAACTTAGATAAAAAACTTCATATCAACACATTTAAAGATTAAACCTGCTGCAGCTCAGGCTCATTACGCCGACTCTTTTTATGCAACATCTGCTGTTTGGAAACATTCAGACGCTTTCAGCCAAAACAAGGAGCTGAAAAAGTTCCAGACATCTTATATAAGGAAGAGAAGCAGGAACGTTGTGTAAAAGATAAATAAAAACAGAATACGATGATTTTCAAATCCTGTTTAACCTAAATTTAACTTCATACACAACAAAGATAAAAGATTTATTAGCAAATGGATAAACGTTATTTTTTTTGCAAATATTCGCTCATTTTGATTTGATGTCTGTAACACTGTGCCTTTAAAAATCTTGGACAGGTTCAGCAAAAGTCTGTTAAAGTTGCTGATGGTGAAAAAAACAGCTGTTTGGATCATTCCACAGGTGAACAGGTTGATTAGAAACAGGTGCGTGTCATGAATAGAAAGAAAGGGATAAAAGCCACTGGGAAACAAAAATCAGGGTCAAATAATTTATTTTTTTTAATATAAAGTTTATTCTAAGTTGAGAGTCAGAATTCGGCAAAAAAAGTCAGAAAGTGACTCTTTCACTTATGGTGTGTGACATCGGCAGACTTTAAAATTCTGACTTTAATCCCAGAATTCTGACTTTGATCCCAGAATTCCGACTTTGATCTTAGAATTCTTGCTTTGATCTTAGAATTCTGACTTTGATCTTAGAATCCTGACTTAGATCTTAGAATTCTGACTTTGATCTTAGAATTCTGACTTTGATCTTAGAATTCTGACTTTGATCTCAGAATCCTGATTTTAATCTCAGAATTCTGACTTTGATCTTAGAATTCTGGCTTTGATCTTAGAATTCTGACTTTGATCTTAGAATTCTAACTTTAATCCCAGAATTCTTACTTTGATCTAAGAGTTCTGACATTGATCTTAGAATCCTGACTTTGATCTCAGAAAACTGACTTTGATCTCAAAATTCTGACTTTGATCTCAGAATCCTGACTTTGATCTTAGAATTCTGGCTTTGATCTTAAAATCCTGACTTTGATCTTAGAATTCTGGCTTTGATTAAAATTCTCCGTTTGATCTTTGATCTTAGAATTCTGACTTTGATCTCTGAATACTGACTTTGATCTCAAAATTTTTGCTTTGATCTTAGAATTCTGACTTTGATCTAAGAATTCTGACTTTGATCCTTGAATTCTGACTATGATCTTAGAATTCTGACTTTGATCTTAGAATTCTGGCTTTGATCTTAGAATTCTGACTTTGATCCTTGAATTCTGACTATGATCTAAGAATTCTGACTTTGATCTTAGAATTCTGGCTTTGATCTTAGAATTCTGACTTTGATCCTTGAATTCTGACTTTGATCTAAGAATTCTGACTTTGATCCTTGAATTCTGACTATGATCTAAGAATTCTGACTTTGATCTTAGAATTCTGGCTTTGATCTTAGAATTCTGACTTTGATCCTTGAATTCTGACTTTGATCTTAGAATTCTGACTTTGATCTTAGAATTCTGACTATGATCTAAGACTTCTGACTTTAATCTCACTGATAAACAGTTAAAAAAAAAAATCAATCTGTCATCCTGCTGTCTTTCACAGTCTGTGTGTTGCACGTTTTCATTGCACATTCTAATTTTAATGTGTATATATATATTTTTCATTTTCCTTCTGTACAAAGTTCCTATATTTTATTGTTTTTTAGATATTTTTTTGGGCTTTTCTGCCTTTAATTGGATAGAGGAGGACAGTTGATAGAGTAGGAAAGGGGGAGAGAGTGGGTAACAACATGCAGGAAACAGGCCACAGGCGGGAATCGAACCCGGGCCACCAGCTCGAGGGTGAACCTCATGGTGCGCGGCCATATCCACTAGACCATCTGCTCCCCGTTTCTATATTTCTAACATTTCTATATTTCTAATTTGTAGTTACTTAATATCTGTTTATCTTATATATGTGATATTTAATGTTTATTTTCACTTGTTTTTGTACAAAGAGAGCACAGTTGAAACTGAAGTCAAATTCCTTGTATGCTTCTTGAAGATACTTGGCAATAAAGGCGATTCTGAGAAATCTGACTTTGATCTAATAATTATATATCTTTTTTTTTTACCCCATTGGCCCTAATCCTCTTCAGAATGATTGAGTATAAAAGTAGCAGTAAAATAAAAACGTCGACCATATTTCCAGTTTTTGTCCACTTTTATTCTTTTCATTTTTCCAGAGTTGCTTCAAAAATCAAAATGACGTAAAAACAGATAAATTATGGCTCTGATTCACCGGGGAGTGAAGACTTCTTTGACTCATCGTACCGACGTGTGGCAGCTCTGAAAATCTCTCAGGTCGAGGAGGAAAAAGTTCAGACCTGAACACGACAGCAGCAAAAATAAACTCGGAACAAACACGAAACTTTCAGTTTTCAGGATCTGAATCTGCAAATACTCCAGGATGTGAGTTTGAATCGTTCCAGGAGTGAAAATGTTGTTTTATTAACCTGTAATAATGAATCATTTCAGCGCGGCTGTGTTTGCTGCTGCTGTGGGTTTATTTAAAGAAGTCTTCACTTTTGGAAAACAGTTTAAGGCCAGCGGTAATTCAACACGACTTTAAAAACCAAAAAAAAAACAAGAAAACCAAGTGAAGAGCAGAAATCAGAGCGGATGTTTCTGGAAAAGCTGCTGGAATCCAAAGTATGAACTACAAAAACTGAAATATAACTAAATGCTTGTGTCTTATTTTTAGTCAGAATTTTCTTTTTAAACTCAATATGAGCCACATTCAACTGAAAAATCCTGAAAATATCTTATTTCAAGTTATTTAAAGACAAAAATGATGTTTGATTTGCTTGTTGTGAGTGAAAAAATCTGTCAAGTGGTTAAGAAAAATCTGCTCGTCAAGTTTCTTACTCCATTTT
>RPOG01001568.1:22500-79936 GCA_008086565.1 Thalassoma bifasciatum
AGAAACACCTTATTCCAATTGTCATAACATGATTAAGCTCATTTTCTGATTATCAAAACCTGAACACTGGGTCATGTAAACACTTTGGTTTGAACATTCTCTTGAGTAAACTGCATAAAGGATGTTTTTCCTTCTGCACAGCTACAATGAAGTATAAATACTGAAAGATTTAAATATTATGAAATAGGGCTGGGGGATATATCGAATATACTCGATATATCGCGGGTTGTTGCGCGTTGGATGTATAAAATGACTATATCGCGACCATCGAGTGTAAATTGTCCGGTAAATGTTTTGAGACATCAGAGAAAAGTCGCTGCTTTGTCACCTGTGTGATCCTCACCTGATTATCTCCCAGCTCTTCACCACAAAGAAGAGAAACAAACGCGACGTGAACTTAAGGTTCAGTTTCATTCTGTCTGAGCTTCATTTGGCGTTATTTACCGCTGAATACCAAAATAATTGTGAGCTGAGATGTTTTTAGAAAAACAAAGTTTTGCAGCGTCACCACAAACGTACACAAAGGTCTAATAACGCTCTAAAAATTAAACTCTGAGCTGTTAAGTAAACAGAGGGAGGGGGAGAATCCTCAAACTGTCGTGTTGCACGTTAAAGATTCCCACAGACGTTTCACGGAGCATTCATTCACGCGTCTCGGTTTATTGCCCAACTAACTTCCTGTTATGAACCTGCGTGTCCTTCAAAATAAGAGCATACTGTAAAAATAACATTACACCACAAAACTACAGTAAGAGCCCAGGCTCAGAGACAGAAGTCACTAACAGAGTCCTTTCAGCTCCACAAACTGTAGACAAGAAGCTGATTTACGCAAATAAAAGTTAGTTTAAGTCATCCCCAGTTTCAGTTCATGTTATTTTCACATTTTTTCAATCTTCATTGTTGTAATTTTCATCAGAATATGGTGTGCAAGTAAACCTAGTCATTTGTCATTGAAGGAAGTTTGTCAACAGCTACAGGCTTGTTTTACTCCACACACACACACACACTCTCTCTCAGGTGTGTTACCTGCAGCAGCTCTTTGGCTGACCCTCTCTTCTCCACGTCCATCTCCAAACATCTGTTCAGAAAATCTCTGAATGTCGTCGACAGTTTCTCTGGATTCTGCAGCTCCGGCGTTCCGTTAGTCGCGATCAGATACAGCGCCTGAAATAAACAACAACAACAACAACAACAAAGTCAGATACAGCGCCTAAAATAAACAACAATGGGTCAAACTTCAGCGCCAAGAGACATCGATGAGATTTATACAAACAAAAACTGAGGAGAAATACAGTTGTGCTCATAAGTTTTCATACCCTAGAAGAATTTATGATTTCTTGGCCTTTTTTTTTAGAGAATATGAATGAAAACAAAAACTTTTCTGTCACTCATGGTTAGTTGGTGAAGACATCTATCAACAAACAACTGTGTTTACTCTTTTTAAATCATAATGACAACAGAAACTTCCAGAATTACCCTGATCAAAAGTTTCCATCCTCATTTTAACCCACAAATAACTTCAGCTGAAATACAGGACTCTCTGAAAGAATGTAGTCTGGCTGTTTCAAGAAGCACAATAAGGAGGCACTTGAGGAAAATGGGCTGAAGAAAGACATTTCTACACAAATGCCACAAAGTTTCCTGCTTACAATACGCCAAACAGCACAGAGACAAGCCTCAAAACTTCTGGAACAAAGTCATTTGGAGTGATGAGAGCAAAAGTGAACTTTTTGTCCACAACCATAAACATTGTTCCATTTGGAGAGGAGTCAACAAGGCCTATGATGAAAGGTCCACCATTCCTACTGTGAAACACGGAGGTGGATCACTGATGTTTTGGGGATGTGTGAGCTACAAAGGCTCAGGAAACTTGGTCCAAACTGATGAATGAAGGATGAATGCAGCATGTTATCAGAAAATACTGGAGGAAAATTTACACTCATCAGCCCAGAAGCTGCACATGAGACGTACTTGGACGTTCACACATGACAATGATCCAAAACACAAGGACAAGTGGACCTGCCATTGGCTACAGCAGAATAAAGGGAAGGTTCTGGAGTGGCCATCTCAGTCTCACAAGGACAAGTCAAAGTTTTGAGAAAGTTGAAATTTTGCAAAATGTCAAAGTTTTGGACTCTGAAAAAAAAATCAAAATCTGAGATAAAGGACAAAAAAAGAGAAAAGACAATTTTAAGATAAAGTCAGAATTTAAGATTCAGAGTCAATATGTTAGAGGAGAAGTCACATTTTTTAGAAAATAATAATAATATGATTTAATATAATGAAGTGAAAGTTCTTGATGAAATATAGAAATTTTGGAGCAAAAGTCACAATTTTGAGATCAAAGAAAATTTGGGATTATTGGTCAAAGTTTTGAGAAAAAAATACAAATTCTGAAATTACTAAAGAAAAAACCAAAGCACCAAGAAAAGATAAAAATTTTGAGTAAATAAATTTCAAATTTGGAGGTAAAAGGTGTGATACAAAGTTGAAATATGAGATTATAAATTAAAAATTCTGAGATTAAAGTGAAAAAATTTGCAAAAGAAAAAAGTCAAACTTTTGAAAACCTAGAGAAAAGTAGATCAAGGACAAAAAAATGAGGAAAACACATCATTCTGATATGAAGTCAATTTTTTTTTGATAAAAAGTTAATACTGTAGAGAAGAAGTCTGATTTTTTTAAATTAAAAAGTGAGAAATTTTTGATGAAAAGTTGAAATTTGGGACCTGCCATTGGCTACAGCAGAATAAAGTGAAGGTTCTGGAGTGGCCATCTCAGTCTCGAGATCTCAAACCTGCAGTTCATGCAAGACAGAGCAAGAATTTACAGGAACTGGAGGCTTTTTGCCAAGAAGAATGGTCAGTTTCACCATCTGAGAAAATAAAGACCCTCATCCACAACCAGCACAAAAGACTTGAAGCTGTCATTGATGTTAAAGGGGGAAATACACGCTATTAAGAACTGGGGGAGGGAAACTTTTCATCAGGGTCATTCTGGAAGTTTCTGTTGTCATAGATGGCCAAGAAATCATAAATTATTCCAGGGTTTGTAAACTTATGAGCACAACTGTATCTGTTTGCTGCTGTTTTATTCAGTAACTGAGTTGCTTATGAGAAGAAAACCTGATTTTGTTGTTTATAGAAGAAGAAATATGTCAAATCTGGAGCTTTTTAGTTGATGTTACATTTGTTTTCAGACTGTTACCACTGTTACACTCCTGATCTAAAGCTTCAGACTGGTTGAAAAGTTGCTCTTATTTCAGAAACATTTATTTTTTAGTGTCTGTGTGACGGCGTCCTCACCCTGAGCGGGTTTTCGTTGAGGTACGGCGGCTCCCCCTCCACCATCTCGATGGCCATGATGCCCAGAGACCAGATGTCCACTTTAGGGCCGTACGCTTTCCGGGTCACCACCTCCGGCGCCATCCAGTACGGCGTCCCCACCATGGTGCTGCGTTTACTCTGCTCCGGAGTGATCTGAGCGCAGAAGCCGAAGTCAGCTGAGAGGAAAAGGAGAAACAGAGACATTTTAAAACTTCACTCAGATTTAAAAACAACAACAACCAGACAAGATTTAAACCTTCTGGTTCATGAATCTATGATGGAAAAACAAAACCTCAGTTCTCGCTGCTTAAATCCAATATAAAGACTCACAGCTCCCCCTGCTGGCAGAAACAAGCTACTACAACAACAATCCTCAGAGTTTAACTTAACACTGAGGATATTTAACTAACTTAAATAAAGTCAACATGTTTTAAAAAATAGTCAAAAAGAGTTGATTTTATTAAGATTTTTCTCTTTTTTTGCCCACTTTAAGTCAAAATTTTGGGATTAACAGTCAAATGTATTGAGATATAAGTTCAAATATGAACTTTTTCTCTTGAACATTTGACTTATTATCCCAAAAGTTTGACTTTTTAACTCATAATTTTGCCTCTGTATCGCAAATTTGAACTTTTTATTTTCTAAACTTTTGACATTATCTAACTTTTCGACTATTAATCTCATAAATATGACTAATTATCCCACAAAGTTTGAGTTTTTTACTCACAATTTTGACTTTTTTACCCCAAAATTTGGCATATCACATATCTTTACCCTTGCATCTCACATTTGGACTTATTTTTACCGTAATTTTGACCTTTAATCGTAAACATTTGACTTACCGTATCACATCTTTGACTTTTTAACCCCAAAAAATTTGACTTGTATCATAATTTGACCTTTTTAAAAAAGATGTTGACTAATTATCTCAAAATTTTGAATTTGCACCTCACATTTTGCCTTTTTCTTAAAAAAATGTCTAAAAATTTGACATTATATCCCCAAAATTACGGTTTTATCTGAAATATTTGACTTGTTTCACTATTTTGAATGTATGATGCAAACACAAATAGCGTATAAAAGACAATTTCTGGCAATAAAAAATCTTAAACATGAGAAAAACTGTCTTTGTTAAGATTTTTTCTTTTCTGTTTTTTTGTCAGAATTGAGTCAAAGTTTTGGGATACACAGTCAAAATATATTGATAATGATATTTTATCTAAAACATTTGACTCTTTATCTCATAATTTTGCCTCTGTATCGCAAATTTGAACTTTTTATTTTACACATTTTGACATTATTATCTTACCTATGACTATTTATCTCATGATTTTGACTTTTTATCCTATAAAATTTGACTTTTTATCTCTGAATTCTGTCTTCTTTCCCTCCAGAATTTGACGTATCTCATATCTTTGCCCTTTAATCTCATATTTTCCCTTTTTTTCTTATAATTTTAACCTTAAATCTCAAAAATGTAACTTACTCTATCACAACTTTGAATTTTCAACTAAAAAAAAATGACTTATCTCATAATTTTGACCTTTTAAAAAAAGATTCTGACTTATTATCTAAGAATTTTGAATTTTCACCTCATATTTTGCCTTTTTTTCTTAAAGAAAGCCTAAAAATTTGACATTTTATCCCCAAAAATTGAGGTTATATCTGAAATATTTTACTTGTTTCACAATTTTGGCTTTTTATACGGAACATTTTACTCAGAATGTGCCCAAAAACAATCTTTTAAAAAAGCTAAATAAAAAAAAAACTAACAGGTAGAATTGGGGCTTCTATAATAATCACAACTTGCTTGAATAAAAACAAAAATATACATATTTCTTGCAAAAATCTGGATCTCAATCTGTGATTTAGAGGCTGAAATGATGATAATGATTATATGTGTGTGTGTGTGTGTGTGTGTGTGTGTGTGTGTGTGTGTGTGTGTGTGACTGACTGAGTTTGACAGATCCGTCCATGCCCAGCAGGATGTTGTCACTCTTGATGTCTCGGTGAATGACCTGGTTGCAGTGAAGGAACTCTAAGGCCTGCAGACACTGGAAACACACACACACACACACACACACACAAACACACACACACACACACACACACACACACACACTCAGAGTTAAGTCCATTTTTTTATTAATGAGGAGTTTAAAGAGGGGGTGTTGTGCTTTTTTAGTCTTTATTCTGTCCCTCTGGAGCCCCCGTAGCATCTTTACATGACGTACAGCTATTTTAGTCACTGTCCCTTTAAGACTCCCCCTTCTCTCTGATTGGTCAGCTCTTTGAAGGCCTGTCACGGGCAGACCTTGGTGTTTGAGGCCTCATTTCTTATCTCTCATGAACTAATCTTTGATCTGATGATTTCACTGAGTCTCAGATTTATTGATGATGATCTTCAGAGTAAAGTTTCTTCTACTTTAACGTTTTTGTGTTGTTGTTTTTTTCTCACCTCTCTGCAGACGGCGGCGATCTGAGCTTCATCCATGCAGGTTTCCGTGACGACGTCGGTCAACGAGCCTCCGGCCAGGTACTCCATCACCACCCACAGCTCGTCCCCCACCAGGTAACTGCAGAAAAAAACAACATGTGTGTTATAATAAATATAATATAAATATAAAAGCTCAAACAACAGACGCCGTCTTTAAATCCTTCAATTGTCCTTATAAAACCTGGAAAACTCCTTCACATCACTTTTTTAATCAGAATTATTTCCCCATTTTTGTTGTAACACCAAACTTGTTTTTATCTGTGATTTAAAGTCATTTGTTCCTGGATTAAAACCTTTAAACATTGTTATTTCTCCTATAATTCACCGTGATATTACTCTGATTTTACAGTAAACTGATTAAACACAGAATAAAGAAAATCTGACAGACACAGAAGGTTTCACTGTCTGCTCATATTTCATGGATTATAATGTCCAAATTAATATTTAATTCCTCTTTAATTCAGAAATGAGGAGACAAAGATTGCATAAATAAATAAACATAAACAAAAAGTCTGAATCTTTAGGTCTTTAACTGAATTTTTCTAACTTTTCTTTACTCTTTAAGAGCAGCAGCACAACTCTTTTTTTTTTGCTCTAATGTAAATAAAAAAGCAAAAGATGATGTGAAGAAAAGGTTTCTCTCTTTGAACTGAATGTAAACAGCGCCCTCTGGTGGTGAAAGCTCGCTGCTGCATTCAGGTGACGCTCAGACTTTTGAGTTTTTCAGTGTGAAGAAACTTTTTCTCCAGTTTTCTCTTCACGTTTCACTAAAGGTGTTGGTTTGTTCTGATAAACTGCAGAGTTTTATCTCTAAAAACAGTTTTAAGAGGAAATAATAAAACAAACATCAAATAAAAGAAGGGAGGTAATTTTAAACCTCCTTTGAATAAAATTAAACAACCAACTTTAAAATAACTTATACACAATAATTCTGTTTCTGAGCAGGTTCTGACTTATGTGGACTTTGACTTTAGCTCCTGTTTAAACCTTTAACTTGAGTTTGAGCCTTTAGACGATGTTTAAGCCTTTAGTTCATGTTTTTCAGTCTAAAATTAATGTTTCAGTCTTAAGATTGAATTAAAGCTGATGATTAATTTTTGAGAATTAAACTCATGTTTTAAACTTTATGAAATGTTTCAGCCTTGAGCTTGTGTTTTATTTTTTAGCTTTTTTTTCTAACTTTTAGCTATTGTTTTAGCTCCTGTTTTAACCTTAAGCTTTTGTTTTAGCCTTTTGTTCATATTTTAGCCTTCAGCTCTTGTTTTAGCCATTAGCTCATGTTTTAGCCTTTAGTTCATGTTTTAGCCTTTAGCTCATGATTTAGCCTTTTGCTCATGTTTTAGCCTTCAGCTTTTGTTTTAGCCTTTAGCTTCTATTTTTACCTTCAGTTCATATTTTAGCCTTGACCTCTTGTTTAAGCCTGTAGCTCTTGTTTTAGCCTTTAGCTCCTGTTTTAGCCTTTAGCTTTTGTTTTAGCCTTTAGCTCATGTTGAAGCCTGTATCTTTTGTTTTAGCCTTTATCTTTTGTTTTAGCCTTTAGTTCATGCTTTAGCCTTTAGCTCATGTTTTAGCCTTTAGCTCTTGTTTTAGCCTTTAGCTCATGTTTTAGCCTTTAGCTCTTGTTTAAGCCTTTAGTTCATGCTTTAGCCTTTAGCTCATGTTTTAGTCTTTAACTCATGTTTTAGCCTTTTGCTCATGTTTTAGCCTGTTGCTCTCGATTTAGCCTGTAGCTCATGTTTTAGCCTTTAGCTCATGTTTTAGCCTTCAATTCATGTTTTAGCCCGTTGCTCTCAATTTAGCCTTTAGCTCATGTTTTAGTCTTTAGTTTATGTTTTAGCCTTTAGCTCCTGTTTTAGCCTTTAGCTCATGTTTTAGCCTTTTGTTCATGTTTTAGCCTTCAGCTCTTTTTTTAGCCTTTAGCTCCTGTTTTAGCCTATGGTACCTGTTTTAGCTTGTAACTCCTGCTTTAGCCTATAGCTCTTGTTTTAGCCTTTAGCTCTTTTTTTAGCCTGTAACTCATGTTTTAGCCTTTAGCTCATGTTTTAGTCTTTAGCTCATGTTTTAGCCTTTTGTTCATGTTTTAGCCTTCAGCTCTTTTTTTAGCCTTTAGCTCATGTTTTAGCCTTTTGTTCATGGTTTAGCCTTTAGCTCATGTTTTAGCCTTTAGTTCATGTTTTAGCTTTTAGAAAGTCTCTTTAAAAACTTTATAGCAGAGATTTGAGCAGGACGTTGGTTGAAAGTGTAAAACGCTGAGAGCTCAGATCTTTAAATCACTGAGGTTAAAAACAGCGTCTCCACAGCGTCGACAGTTTCTGTCTGAGAGTCTTTGAGGACGAACAGGAAACCAGGACGACCANAGTGTGTGTGTGTGTGTGTGTGTGTGTGTGTGTGTGTGTGTGTGTGTGTGTGTTACCTGTCCAGGTAGTTGACGATGTTTGGGTTTTTATTTTCCCTCATCACCAGGATCTCGTTGATGATCAGCTCTTTCTTCGGCTGCTGCTGCAAATTCATCTGTTTGATGGCAACCTGAGAAAATAAAAGGTCAAACATCAGTATTTAAAGACAAAAATCAGTTCACATAAGTACAATAATCTAAAACAACTTGTTTTGTCACATCACTTTGTAATAAATTCTTATCTTATTTCCAATTTTATACGCACCTAAAAAGGTTAACGTTACTTTGTTTTTACTAGTTGGTTGATTTGTTTTGTAGCAATATGATGATGACATTCACTTTAAGATTTAATCACAGAACAAAACAATCAGAACTGACGCACTGCTAAAAGATTAAAACATTAAAAAGTATAAAAAATAAATAAAAGAGAATATAATTTCAAAGTTACCTCTATGGAAATAAATCAATAAAAACAAATAAAAGCCTATTTTTGGTTCTTACTGTAGCTTTATTGCTTACTTCTTGTTTATTGTACACATTGCACATTTATTTTAGTATTTTATTTTTTATCTATCATATCTCATCTTATTGCTTTTTCTTCTTTATTTGATTGTATTGTACATTTTATTGCCCCTCTATATTTTATCACTAATTATTTGTTCTTCTCCTGGCAACACTGAATTCCCCCAAAGGGATTAATGAAGTATTTCTCTCTCATGTCCACTGTGTGCCCTCCTCACTCACGGTAACGAGGTATGGTTAAGGAGTTAAGTTCAGTTTCTGGTTCCAGAAATACCAAATAAATACTCAAAGAGAACAAGATCATCTCTTGTTATGTGGATGAACTCAAAAATATTCCCTCACATCACTTAAATTATTCATGTTCCGAAAAAAAAATCACACAGAAAAAATTTTTAAAAATATTTTTGACTTCAATAACAGATAAATTTGTGTAACGACACTTATTTGAATTTTTATTGTTGATTTGTTTTTTTTAAAGATATTTTTTGGGCTTTTCTGCCTTTAATTGGATAGAGGAGAACAGTGGATAGAGTAGGAAAGGGGGAGAGAGTGGGGAATGACATGCGGGAAACAGGCCACAGGTCAATTCAGTTAATTTTGCTTTTTTTTTTTTTCTAACTTGTGAAGCTGAGTAAAAAAGTGCAGCTTTATTCACACATCAGCATCATCAGATGAATTACTTCAAAAAAACTTATTCAAAGTTACTTTTTTTTGTTGTTTTTTAACCAAATCTTTTTATTAAATTTTGCAGACCGTAAAAAAATGATATTGTATTAAAATAATTCAATTCCTCTGTATTTAACAAACAAAAAAATCACAAAAAACACTAGAGACAGGTCGTATAAAACAGGGGCAAAGTGATATTACACTTCCTTTAAACCACCCTCAACACTTAAATTCACTTCTCCCCAGATTTATTTGTCTCAGTGTCATGTGCAGAATTTGTGATGATAAAAAAAAAAGAAGATGAGGAGAAAAAGAGGATTATGGGATGGAAAAGGAGACCTACCTCCTGTCCTGTAGCGATGTCTATAGCTGTGTACACCGTCCCAGACGCCCTGAAAACACAGATTTACACAAATTTACAGGAAAAGCTTCACTAAGAGTCAGAAAAACTGTTTATTTGACTTAAATTTATCCCAAAAGACTCAAAACTAAAACAGTTTCTGCCGTTTTACTCCGTGAAGAGTTGAAATGTGGAATAGAAATGTTGGTAACACTTTAGATTAGGGAACATATTCATTAATTCGTAGTCAATAAGTAACAATTAGGAGTCAATATATGGAAAAATCTGAATTCATGGTGTAATAGAGGTAGAATAAGAGGTTAATGCATGATTAATAAATACTAATTAGCGACTTATATGCACGTTAATAAGCACCTAGTTAATGGTGAATATGTGTTCACTAATCTAAAGTGTTACCAAAATGTTTTGTTTTTGTTCTGAAATGCAACATATGAGCTCCAGTTTTAAACGCTGTAAAGTCTGAACTCTCAAAAAATAGTCTGAAAATTCAGATTTTTTGGAACTGAGATGTTTAATAACACTTTAAACAAAATCCACAAAAAAGTATTTCTTAAATATTTCATTCATGGCATATTTCTTTTATCACATTTGACACACTGGGCAGTTTTCCGAATTATTTTATCTACTTTATTTAATTTTATTTTAGTAAATATGCATTTTTTTCATGCAGAAAACACTAATTTTTTTAAATAAAGTAACTTTTAATGTTATTCTTGAAAATCGAGCAATAATTTTCCTGTAAATATGTGAGTAGATGATTTTGAAAAGGGCCAAAATAAAACTTCAGCTGACTGTAGTGATATGTCAATCCTCAAATATGTTCCTAAAAATATTTTCAGACGTGTTTATTACCAGAAAACAAACAGTGGACACCTATTTAAAAGTTATTTACTCCTAAATTAAATGGTTCATGTGGTGGAAATTCATATTAGCCTGTGTCAGGATATTTTTATTCTTAGGGCCTGAAAAAACGTTTTTTATTGTTTTTCCAAACATATATATATTTTAAAAATGTTATCGACAAACATTTGAGGGTAAAAAAGCTTATAAACTATAAACGAATCAGTGTTAAAATGGATGAAAGAGAGTTAAAATGTTTTGCAAAGCATTAAAAAAAGGTTATTCATGAAATTAAGAAGTCAAACAAATAAAAAAAAGTCATATTTACATTAATTTTACACTGTTTTATGTTGAATGCTCAATTAAAAATATCTTAGAAAAAGGGAAAACTTTATTTTTTCATGCTTTAAGAGAAATAAAAACACTGAAGGGGGAAATCCTGACACTGACTTCTATAATTAAAGCATCTGAGGGTTAAAAATAAGATTAAATCTGAAAAACTGACCCCTGTCCGATCTTCTCGAAGCGAGTGTATTTCTTCTTGGGGTCTCCGACACTCACGATTGTTCCTGAGACAAAAACAGAGACAAGAAAAAAGAAAAAGTTTCTTAGTTTCGGAGTAAAAACTTATACAAATGTTTGTGAATCTCCAGAAAAGTTGAAACTTATCCGTAAACATGTTTATGTTTCTGACTTTAACAAATCTGCTGAATCTGAATGGATAGAAATTTTTTTTTTTATTCATTCAGATTCTTCTCTACAGTCGTCACACTCAGGTCAATGCAGCATGCGGAGAAAGAGAAGAAGAAGAAGAAGATGAAAAAAAAGAAAAGATGAGACAAAACTGAAACAGCTTCAGAACTAAACGAAGGTGAAAAATAATCAGGGGAAAGTTTTGATTCAGGGAAAGAAATGAAACAAAACTCAAAGAAAGAAAGAGAAGAAGAAGAGGGGGGAGGTTTTTCTGGATCAGAGGACGTCGCTCTGTAACCGCAGGAAACTGAGTGATGAAAGAGAGAGAGAGGGGTCGACCAATCAGAGGTGAGGATTGGAGAGTGGGGGCGGGGTCAGTGGACATCAGGTCTGTCACTCAGAGAGGCAGCGTCCTGGTCTTACCAGCAGAGGGCGATCTGAGCACATCTGGACCGGCGTGGGGTTTAAGAAATACACAGGTTTTTATTCAGGGTCAGAAAAACACAAAACAACCTTTAAATACCAGAGGAGGCCAGAAAGAGGAGGGAAACTTCAGATATTTATCCAGTTTATCTGTCTGATTATTCACGATTCTTTTCTCTTAAACCTCTTAAAACCTGGCGTCCACATGTGAACGTTACATTTCTGACCCATGAAACTTCATTTTTAAACCTTTAATTTATTAACCACATTGAGAGACACTTCCCACATCAGCATCACACCCAATTAAGTGAGAAAAAAGAGTAGTTAAAAGGTAAAAAGGTGCGTTACGGTTCCCTAGAACAGTGGTTCCCAAAGTGGGGGTCGGGACCCTTTGGGGGGTCGCGAGACATTAATAGGGGGTCGTGGAATGTGTCCCAAAATCGAAAACTAGGAACAATTCCACATTTCATCCATTATTGTGAGAATAAAAGCAAAAATTGGGGTGAAAGATAATATAAAATTATGCAAACAGAAAATGTTTGATCTGTTTTTCACATTTCTTTGTTCAAGTTTGATGGAGTGAACTCAGCAAAGTGCACATTAGTCGGTAAATTTCCTACTGATCAGTTAAATTAAGTATCCTCAGGGTTTTTTTGTTTGTTTTCGTCTGTTTTTGGATTGTCCCATTAGTGTTGTACCACAGCAGGGGGTCACCAGTCGCTAATCCTGCCATTTTGGGGGTCACAGGCAGAAAAGTTTGGGAACCCCTGCTCTAGAAGGTACTTTATCCCAAGTTTGGCACCAAGGAGGTCACTTAAGTGCATTTTTTAGCTCCGAATATGACACCTCAGTGTTTTTTGGCTCCCAAAAGGACACTTTAGCATGTATTTCTGCTCCCAGGAGAACAGTGTATCATGTTTTCACCAGCCAAAGATGCTGATTATTGTGGTCTGCCGACTACGAGGATATTTTAGCAAACACTTTGACTCCAGATGCCACTTCACTACATATTTTGGCTCCCAAGAAGGTCAGTTTATCATATTTTAACCAGCCAAAAGAGCAAAAAAGCATAATTCACAAACCAGGAAGGACACGTTCGGGGTATTTTGGCTCCTTAAAGACACTTAAGCGCAATTCTGGTAACAAGGAGGGTATTTTGGCAAGTGTTTGGCCTCCAATGCTTCGTTTCCACCATAGACTGTATAATGAGTGGACGTAACGACGTTCGGCTCAAACTGAAGCCTCCAGCAGATGCCCCGCCCCCTGGTGTCTGGCTGCAGTATAGGTCATAAGCCCCGCCCCCTGGTGTCTGGCTGCAGTATAGGTCATAAGCCCCGCCTCCCCATGTATTCCAGATATGAGCCGGGAAAACTTTAAAAAATTACGATACCTCGTAGAAACGTTTCTCTCATCNACCATAGACTGTATAATGAGTGGACGTAACGACGTTCGGCTCAAACTGAAGCCTCCAGCAGATGCCCCGCCCCCTGGTGTCTGGCTGCAGTATAGGTCATAAGCCCCGCCCCCTGGTGTCTGGCTGCAGTATAGGTCATAAGCCCCGCCTCCCCATGTATTCCAGATATGAGCCGGGAAAACTTTAAAAAATTACAATACCTGGTAGAAACGTTTCTCTCATCTTTACTCTAAGGTTGTATGATGATGTCATCTGGCTGCATGGTGTTCAGGTGTTTTTTTTCCTGAGAAGTTAGTTTCTCATTAGTTATTGGACGTTAAAAACCGCGATATAAGTTTCGTTTTACGATAGTTGACAGCTGCTGTTCGTGAGTAGTTTTTATCGGGGATATAAGAAACTTCAGGAAAGAGCCAAAAGGAGACTAAACCTTCTGAAGAAGAAGAAATAAATATTTTTATTTCTCTTTTTTACTCTGCTCCACCGGAAATTCTCTACTGCGCAGACTCTGGCTGCACAATGGCGGCTAGAGAAACGGGGTTTTTTGGCTTCAAAAACGTAGAACGGTGACAGGCGGAAGCACGCTGTTCATTCTATATACAGTCAATGGTTTCCACAGCCAACCGAAACGTGCACAGGATCAGGGTTTACTGATCTGACCCGTACCAGACCAGCTTGGTGGAAACGAGGCTCAAGAAGACACTTTTAGCGTACATTTTGGCTCTTGTGGGGGTACTTAAGTGTTTTTTGGCTACCAAAAAGGCCCTGTAGCATATATTTGGCTTCTCAAGGAGAACTTTTGCTTGTGTTTGCTCTCAAGAGTTCACATCAGTGTGTTTTGGCTCCCAGGAGAACAGTTTATCATGTTTTCACCAGAGTCGTCTGCCAACCAGGAGGGCACTTCAGCATTTGTTTTGGCTCCCAAGAAGGTACTTAAGTGCTAGATTGGCTGCAAAGAGGACATTTAGAAAAGGGGATAGGCCACCCTGATACCCCCCCTCTGTGCACACCACTGTTTGCAGCGGCTCCAGCTCTTATTTTGGAATCAGAGCAGCTGCTTTGTCACATGTTACACTCTTTATTGCTAGTTCTACTTTTAATATGATCAAAATCAACAGAATCAACTTTATAACGTATTGAAAAAGACTTTAAACCTGATTCAAACCTTCAGCGTGACATGGAAAAGAAAAGCTACTAAGGTGATTTATTCTGACCTTGAATCACTAAAACTTCATTTGTAGCTCGTGAAGACGCCAACTGTTGGTTTTTGGGACTACATCCACTTCTTATGCACAAATAAACATATCGTTCAATATCAAGAAAAATAAAAAACCTTCTGCACTAAAGTCTGAGTGTGCAAAACTTGTGAATATTATCTTTATATTATCGAATATAATCTGAGGTTTTTACAGGATGATCTGACTCTGTGAAACTCTGCAGGGAGCTTCTTTTGTTGTTAGGGAGGTGAGAAAGTTATGTAACGTCTGCCGCTGAGCTGAAACACAACGTTACAAACTCCTGTGTGAGGATTTTTTTCTACAGACGCTGTCGACATGTTTTATAAAATCAGGACGATGTCATGATTCTGAAAATGTTTCTCTCACACGTGGAAAGAAACAGAAGCTGCAGCGTGAGAACGGATCAGGATGTTTTAATGATGCTGCAAACGAGCCAAAAATAAATCCACATCCTGAAAATGTGTGTGTGTGCGTGTGTGTGTGTGTGTGTGTGTGTGTGTGTGTGTGTGTGTAAAAGAGGAGGTGATGAAACAGGCTGTGGAACAGAAGAGTGTGAACGCCACTAAAATTAGCTCTCGGAGACTAAACGTCCTCCGTGAACCACAAACAGCATCATCTGGTTTTTAGGGGAGAAAGTGAAGAGTTGGAGATTTGAAGGAGGAAGAGGGTTTGACCTTTCAAAATAAAATAAACTTTGTCCAGTGGTTCAGTTCAGTTGGTCTGTTATTAGTCTTTAGTTTGTGTTTAAACCTTAAACTTGTGTTTTAGCTTTTATCTTGTATATTAGCCTCCAGCTCGTGTTTTAGCCTTTAGCTCGTATATTAGCCTCTAGCTTGTGTTTTAGCCTTTAGCTTGTATATAAGCCTGCAGCTTGTGTTTTAGCCTTTAGCTTGCATTTTAGCCTCCAGCTCCTTATTTAGCTGGTGGATTTTGTTTTAGCCTTTATCTTGTATTTTAGCCTCCAGCTCCTTATTTAGCTGGTGGATTTTGTTTTAGCCTTTATCTTGTATTTAAGCCTCCAGCTCGTGTTTTAGCCTTTAGCTTGTATATTAGCCTCCAGCTCGTGTTTTAGCCTTTAGCTTGTATATTAGCCTCTAGCTTGTGTTTTAGCCTTTAGCTTGTATATTAGCCTGCAGCTTGTGTTTTAGCCTTTAGCTTGTATTTTAGCCTCCAGCTCGTGTTTTAGCCTTTAGCTTGTATATTAGCCTCCAGCTCGTGTTTTAGCCTTAAGCTTGTATATTAGCCTCCAGCTCGTGTTTTAGCCTTTAGCTTGCCTTTAAGCCTCCAGCTCGTGTTTAGCCTTTAGCTTGTATATTAGCCTCCAGCTCGTGTTTTAGCCTTTAGCTTGTATTTTAGCCTCCAGCTCCTTTTTTAGCTGGTGGATTTTGTTTTAGCCTTTAACTCGTGTTTTAGCCTTTAGCTTGTATTTTAGCCTCCAGCTCGTGTTTTAGCCTTTAGCTTGTATTTTAGCCTCCAGCTTGTGTTTTAGCTTGTGGAATTTGTTTAAGCCTTTAGCTTGTGATTTGAATTTAGCATGTATTTTAGCTTTTAGTTTTCGGTTTTAGCCTCTAGCTTGTGTATTAGTGTTTGAACTCTTAGCTCATGGTTACGCCTTCAGCTTATTATTACACTTTAGCCTTGTGTTAAGAATTAAAGCTTATGTTTAGCAATGAGCTCTGGTTTTAGCCTCTAACTCATGTTTGAGCCTTTTACCTGTGTTTTAACTTTTAGCTAATATTTTAGCCATTAGCTTCTGATTTATCCTCCAGTTTGTGTTTAAACCTCTAGTCTCATGTTTTCCTTTGTTGCTTGTGTTTTAGCCTTTAGCCCGTGTTCAAGCCTTTAGCTTTTGTTTTAGCCTTAAGTCTCATGTTTTAATTTGTTGCTTGTGTTTTGAACCTTTAATCTCTTTCTAGCCTCTAGGTTGTGTTTTAGCCTTTAGCTTGTATTTTAGCCTCCAGCTGTTTTTTTAGCTTGTGGATTTTGTTTCAGCCTTTAGCGTGTGATTTGAATTTAGCATGTTTTTTAGCCTTTAGTGTCTGTTTTAGCCTTTCGTTTGTGGTTTTTGCCTTTCGCTTGCACCCAGCTTAGGTTTTAGCATTTAGCATTTAGCCTGTGTTTCAGCCTTTTAGCCCATGTTTCAACTTGTAGCTCATATACGTGTTTTAATTTTGGTTTTTAGCCTTTAAGCTTGTGTATTAGTGTTTTAATGTTTAGCTTATGTTTACGTCTTCAGCTAATTATCACATTTTAGCCTGTGTTTTAGCCTTGTGTTTAATATTAAAGCTTAAGTTTAGCAATGAGCTTTGGTGTTAGCCGTGTTTTAACTTTTAGCTCATATTTTAGCCATTAGCTTCTGATTTATCCTCCAGTTTGTGTTTCAGCCTTTAGCGTGTGATTTGAATTTAGCATGTTTTTTAGCCTTTAGTTTCTGTTTTAGCCTTTCGTTTGCGGTTTTTGCCTTTAGCTTGCACCCAGCTCAGGTTTTAGCATTTAGCATTTAGCCTGTGTTTTAGCCTTTTAGCCCATGTTTAAACTTGTAGCTCATATACGTGTTTTAATTTTGGTTTTTAGCCTTCTAGCTTGTGTATTAGCCTTTAGCTTGTGTTTTAGTGTTTTAGCTTGTGTTTTAATTTTTAGCTCATGTTTACGCCTTAAGCTTATTATTACATTTTAGCCTTGTGTTTAATATTAAAGCTTATGTTTAGCAATGAGCTCTGGTTTTAGCCGTGTTTTAACTTTTAGCTCATATTTTAGCCAATAGCTCTTGTTTTAGCCTTTAGCCTGTGCTCTATCTCTCTCCTGTTTATCTTTATTTTTCACTTCTGTCTCTTTTCTGTCAGACAGTCCAGTTCCTGTTTCCACCATAACTTCTAAATAAATCACAGAAATAATTTTCAGCAGAGAAAAACACAGATCTGTCTTCTCACTGATAAACTGTTGGCGTGGTGTTGTCGTAGAAATAACTTATTTTAGCGCCGATTATCTGATTTTAAATCATGGATTATAATCAGTCATATATGTAGATATCAGACTTTTTCAAGATCACTCAGAAATTCCTCACTGTCTCTTTAAGACTCATATTCATTTCTAAAAATGAAGTTTTTGAAATTTCATGAGGGCAATTCTAAACTCCCGACTACGGTCCGTAAATGTGCGCAAATAAAAACTCGATGTTTCATCCAGTTAGAATATAATTTGTATTTGAAACATCTGAATAAAAAGATTATAATCCTGAAGGGATTATATGTAACATGTAACAGAAACCCTGGTGTGTGTGTGTGTGTGTGTGTGGGGCTTTAGGTGCATTTACAGCCAGCCCCTAGTGGACACTGAAGGAACTGCAGCTTTTACTGTGATTTCAGCAGCGTGAGTTTCCCCCTCAGAGACAGATTTAGTAAATAAAAGAGAATAAAGTCTGTAAATGGTAAAAAGGTTTTGATGTATCGTTGATTTGGGGTTCTTAAAGGTGTACAGACGTATAAATGACCCTTACGTAGTTTCTCCAGAATCTCCTCGTCCGACATCTTCTTCTTCCTGGTTTTGTCCTGGGGGCGGGGCACAGACGGTCCGGGGGCTGGGCTTGCGCTGGGTGGGCTGCTGGGAGCTCCCTCTGCAGGCGGCGCCGGTGTGACTGCGGCGGTGGCGGCGGCTGCGGCTGTGGGCGGGGAGATCGGGGAAGTGGCGGCATCTTTGGTGGGCGGAGCCGGGAGGGGCTCGATGACGGAGCGGGTGTAGATCTGAAAGAATCCAAACGGACGAGATTATTTCTCTTTTAATGAGACCTGAATGTGATGGTAAAAGGTGTGTGTGGGTGTGTTTGTGTGTGTGTGTGTGTGTGTGTGTGTGTGTGTTCAATCAGGTGCATAAACTGAACTCATCACCCTGGCAACGGCCACCGCACCTGAGAAACAGCCTCTCAACCACCAACCAGTCTGACAGAGATCAACAATGTGGGTGTGTGTGTGTGTGTGAGGGAGAAAAAGATATAAAACAGGTTTTTCCAGAGGGCGAGTGTTTGCATGTGTCCGTGTGTTTTTGTGCTGTCAGTTAATTCTTCTTCTTTAATCAGGATTTCTCCATGTTTCTCCTTTTTTTTTTTTTTTTTTTTTACTCATTTCATCTTCTTCACACTTCACACCTCGCTCGAACATGATGAACTCTCTGATTTTAAAGCAGGTGTCCTCGCTGCTTCCGTCCCTTTAAGAGCAGATCTGAATCATATGCAAATTAAAGTCGACTTCATGATTTATTTAAGGATCTTAAATTCATAATCATGGAGCTGCTGACTCTTCTCAGTCCATTTTTATCTTCTTTTACGTTAAATCTGCTCCTCTCATATGGAAAAGATAAAAAAGAATTGATTAAGTTTGTTTCTCTTTAATGAGAACTTTGTTTTTAATGTGCACGTGACACCTAAATAAGACAAGATCCAAAGTAAAGTTGCAAAATATGAATCCTGCATGATTAGGAATTTCAAAAACAACATATGACATGAGCTAATATGGGGGAATTTTTCAGGAGAGGAAAGAAGACAAGAAAGAAGACCAGAAAAGGGAAGAACACAAGAGATGAGGTGAGAGACGTAACAAGAGAGAAAGAAAAAAGAGTTTGTACACTGATAAAAAAACAGAGGAATAAATCTTTGTCCTCCACCTTACAGAGGAATTTAATCCAGTGACACTACAGGTTTGTGGTTTTACTGCAGGAATAAAAATGAGAGCAAACCTGTCTGCTCTTAAGAAGCTCCGCTCCCCTCAATTGATTCACCTGAGACAAACCAGGAAACAGGTTTTTATTTTTCATAACTGAGCTGAGAGACGGACGCTGTGTCTCAGGGAGAAACTTCCTAAAGCTGCGTCTTCAGCTTCACTCTCAGACAGAATGGCGTCGAAACTGGAGGAAGATCTGAGCTGTCCGATCTGCCATGAGGTCTATAAAGATCCAGTTATTCTGTCCTGCTGCCACAGCTTCTGTAAAGACTGTCTGCAGAGCTGGTGGAGGGAGAAGGAGGACAGGGAGTGTCCAGTTTGTAAGAGGAGACATTCAAAGGACATACTTCCTCCAAACTTCGCTTTAAGGAACCTGTGTGAGAGTTTCCTCCAGGAGAGAGGTCAGAGACCTTCAGAGGATCTCTGCAGTCTGCACTCGGAGAAACTCAGACTCTTCTGTCTGGACCATCAGCAGCCAGTTTGTGTCGTCTGCAGCCATTCAGAGCAACACAGAAAACACAGATTAAGTCCCATAGATGAAGCTGCTGGAAACTTCAAGAAGAAGCTTCTGGAAACTCTGGAGCCTTTAAAGAGCAAGTTAAAGGTTAGTGAAGGAGTTAAAAAGAAGTTTGATAAAACTGCAGAACACATTGAGGTCCAGGCCCGACACACAGAGAGGCAGATTCAGGATGAGTTTGACGAGCTTCATGAGTTTCTAGAAAAGGAAAAGAAGGCCAGGCTGTCTGCACTGAGGGAGGAAGAGGAGCAGAAGAGTCAGAGGATGAAGGAGCAGATGGAGGCTCTGAGCAGAGAGATAGCAGCTCTTTCAGACACAGTCAGAGACACAGAGGAGCAGCTGAGAGCTGGAGACGTCTCATTCCTGAAAAACTACAAGGCTGCAGTGGAAAGAGTCCAGCAGCGCCCCCTGCTGGAGGATCCACAGCTGCCCTCAGGAGCTCTGATAGATGTGGTCAAACACCTGGGCAACCTGCGCTTCAACATCTGGAACAAGATGAAGAACAAGATGAAGAACATGGTCTCCTACACTCCTCTCATTCTGGACCCAAACTCTGCTGATCCAGAACTCATCCTGTCTGAGGATCTGACCTCAGTGAGAAAAGGAGAGAAACAGAACGTTCCTGAAAATCCAGAGAGGAGGGGCCACTGCTCTGTCCTGGGCTCTGAGAGTTTTAACTCAGGGACTCACAGCTGGGACATCGAGGTTGGAGACAATAAAGACTGGGGCCTGGGTTTGTTATCAGGGTCTGTTCAGAAAGACAGATTCAAACGGTCTGGATATTGGGGAATATGGTTCACTAATGGTGAATACAAAGCAGCCTCCTCATCCCATGGTGTCTCTGTTCTGTCAGTGCAGAATCGTCTCCAGAGGATCAGAGTGAATCTGGACTGGGACAGAGGACAGCTGTCGTTCTCTGATCCTGATACTAACACACACATACACACCTTCACACACACTTTCACTGAGAAACTGTTTCCATTTATTGGCACATCGAGGAACCAACCACTGAAGATTTTACCTCTGAAAGTCTCTGTGAGTGTGGAACAGAAGAAATGAGGATTAAAGTTTATTTTCGTGTGAAACCAAAGGGAGGAGTTAAACTTTGACCTGTCGCTGTGATGTGTTGATGGAGGGAAGTTTTTTCTGTCTCTATTTCGTTCTTTAACTGGGACTAACAACTTTATAAATAATGTTTACTTTGTTGAATGTAACTTGTTGTTTTGGTGTGAAATCATGATGTAAAGAGCTGCTTTAAAATTTAATGTTAGTGGATAAATTAGTGGGGGAGTTGTTCAAGGAATTTAATCTGTATGGAAGTGATCCAGATTTGGAAATGTAATTTTTTTAATTTTCAGGATATTGATTCCTCATCTGAACCAACACAACAAATAATTTACTTTAGTTAACTTAATTATAAATAAATAAATCGACAAACTTCCGGACTGTCAGAATGAGTGACTGACTAGACATAAACTAAAGGATGAAAATGATAGAAATTAATTTTGATTTTATTTCTGATGATTGTTTCTTTAAAATGAATACACGATGAATGACAGGAAAAATGAATTTATTACTTTTGTTTGTTATTGAAATCTATCTTGGGGAAAATGTTGTTTTTTTTTTCTGTTTTTGGATTATTTTTCTTTACTAAAAAGCTTCATTGGTCGCCTGTGTCCACTTTATCAACTATATCTGCTGTGATTGTCCAACAAGTCAAGTGCAAAATATAAATAAAGTATAATCGCTCAATGATATGAATGTTGTATTATTTGACAATTTCAAAGTTGTACTACATTTTCCAAAACAATAAATCTGAGTTAAGTTAAAAAAAAAAGTGAGGGTTTGGGGTCCAAATTTGAAGATAAAAAGACAAAACTCTGACAAAAGTAAAAACAATGGGGAAAAAATAGATTTAAAAAAAAAATAAAAACTCTAAATACAAGAAAGTGTAAAAATTTATACAAAAAAAGTCAAATTTTTAAAGGTATAAAGTCTAAATTATGAGAAAATATAAAAACTAGAAGATAATAAGTCAAAAAATGTCAGGTAAAAAGTGTAAATAATGACAAAAAGTCAAAATTATAAGAAAAAGGTTAAAATTTTGGTGATGAAATTTCAAATGTTTTTAGAAAACAGTCAATTTTTTTTGACAAAAGTCAAAATTATAAGGAAAAAGTTTAAAAATTTTAGATAAAAACGTCTAAATTATGAGAAAATGAAAAATTATTAAGAAAAAGGCAAAATCTTGATGTAAAAAGGTTGAAATTTGAGATAAAGAAAAGACAATATGTTGAGATTAAAGTTGAAATTTCGAGTTAAAAATTTTGAATTTTAATATCATGGCTCAAGACTCCTACAGAGGTTTATATCATGAGATAAAAAGTCCAAATTATGAGAAATTGTCAAGAACATAAGAAAGAAGCTAAAATTTTAGATTCAGCATCAAAGTGTGAGATAAAAAAAATCAGAATATGGAGATTAAGCAGAAATGCAGAAATTTTGACTTATTGTCTCAGAACTTTCACTTAATATGGGGCAAAAAAACTTTAATTGATTTAATTTTCATTGTTATAGTTTAACCAGCAGAAATGTGCTTACAAACATTATGTTTGTTTACATTATAGAAAATGTTCACATCACTTTTGGGCATTTTTCCAGAATAGAAAGTCCACTTTCAGTTTTTTAGAATATGGTCGGTCTGACATATTTGTATGTTTTTGTCCTGTTATAGTCATTTTAATTAGAGGAAAAGTAACAAAATTAAATGAAACATAAAAAGAATGCATAATTTCCCCGTAAACTGTCAAAGCCTTTACAAGCAGAAAACCTGGGGATAATTGTCAATATTTATATGTGAAAACTCTATAAATGAGAGGTATAGGTAGAAACTACAGAGATTATATGAAACATGTTTGGAAAAAATAATTTACCATTTAACTTTGTTATCCACCACATTCATCTTTTTCACATCAATCACACTTTATCCTTTTTTCTTGTATGAAAAAAATGCAGCAGTGGTCACTTTCAAGAGTAAATCATATCATGAAAGTTACAAGTTTAAAAAATGTGTAAAAGTGGAAACTTCTTTTATATACGTAAAGAGATGTAAACAAACTTTAAGAGAGTTTGTGTTTGTGTCTGAGGCTTTAACTCCTGACGTGAGGTTTTAACTTTGTTTGTTTTTAACTTCACCCAGAGGAAAACAGAGAGTCTTTGAAAACAGCTCCTACATTAAAAACCTTGTGACCACACACACACATTTACACACACATTTAAACACACACACACACACTCAGAGGGTCTCCTCAGAGAGTCCGAGTGCAGCAGGTCGATTAAAAGATTAATGTTTGAGGGAAAATCTGATGAATCACTGGGACATGGTCGTTCTTTAAGACTCCTCAGAGATTTTCCAGAGCGCAGCAGGAAAACGACGTTTACCTCGACGACAGTTTAACGACAGTTTAACGACAGTTTAACGAAAGTTTACGCCTCAGATCTTTGATTTCTTTCAGCTCAGAGTCTGGACGCAGCAGAATCTGACAGGTGAGAGTTTCCCCCCGAGGAGAACGAGGATTTTACAAAGTTTGGTGACGGAGAGAGAAAGAGAAAAGTGTTTGTGAGATCAAACTCTAATTCTGTGCAGGTTTTAAGAATATTTCAGCTGTTTCTGAGTCTTTGGAAAAGTTTGAGGTGAAGGAACTTGATTTGAATGTCCTCAGTTTAAAATTCACATTCACATTTTTCCACTATAGTAGAGTTTTAAAATACAAAAAGAAAGAGATAAAAACATGAATTAAAAGGTAAATATTCTGTTCATCAGCTGATCGATAGTTTGAGAGCAAAGCCTTTAGAAGATGAAATCTGCACAAATGTGGACTGAAGAAAGTGTGAGTTAAGTGACAATAAAATCACAAATTTGCCACATTATAAACCTGCAAATTTACAAGTTTATAAATTTTATCAAATCGAAATAAAGTAACAAGTTTGCCACTTTACAAAGACGCCAAGTTCATAAACTTGCAAATTCACTATTTAATAAAGTGGGATATTTGTGACTTTATTGCAAACTCACAAGTTTATTCTTTTGTGTTTAAAGCTGTTGATAATATTCTATATGCAAAATTCTTTACTATTGTTATAATTATTATTATTTTCTTTTTTATGCCTTACAGTCTCATTTTTCAAGAGAGCACAGTTTACCAAAACAAATTCCTTGTATGTTCAAGCAAACCTGGCGATTAAAGTTGATTCTGATTATAAATATTTTACAAGTTTAAAATAGAGTCACAAATTTGCAACATAATAAACCTGCAAATTTACAAGTTTATAAACATTATTAAATTTAAAAAAAGTCAAAATTTGCCACTTTATGAAGACGCCAAGTTCATAAAGTGGCAAATTCAGGATTTAATAAAGTGGGATATTTGTGACTTTAAAGCAAACATGCAAGTTTATTATTTTGTGTTTATAGCTGTTGATAATATTCTATATGCAAAATTATTTATTATTGTTACTATTATAAGTATTATTTTTTTTAAATAAAAAACAGAGAGCACAGTTTACCAAAACAAATTTGTTGTATGTTCAAGCAAACCTGGCGATTAAAGTTGATTCTGATTCTGATTCTAAAAAGTTCACAAGTTTACAACAAAGTCACAACTTTGCAACATTATAAACCTGCAAATTTGCAAATTTATACATTTAAATAAACCAAAATTAAGTCAAAATTTAGTCAAATTGAGCCACTTTATAAAAATGACAAGTTTATAAATTTTCAAATTTACAATAAAGTCAAAACTAGGCCACTTTCTGAAATTGTGAATTTGTAAGTTCAATAAAGTCAAAATTTTCCACTTTACAAAAATGCTTATGTGACAAAATCACGACTTTATATCGTCCCAAATTTAGGACTTTATTAAATAAAAAGATTCTAAGTGGTCCTTATACACCGTCGTCCTTCAACAAAGAAAATCAGATCAAATGTTTTTTTTTCTACAGTTTTACATCAAGTTTAATCTCTGTCTTTGTTTATGTTTAACAATAATATATGAGATATGATGTTTTTAATCCTGAAACACTTTTCATGACTCTTCTTTAAGTGTTTTTCAATCCTCCAAGAAATCTGGACGATTATTTAAGTTTTTAGGGATTTAAAGTTGTGACTTTTCAGTCGGATATGAAGAAGTTTTGATGGAAAAAGTTTTGCAACAGTTGATTAAAAAGAATAAAATTCATTTAGGTGTTGGTTGATGCAGAGTAAGTTTATTTCTGTGTGTGTGTGTGTGTGTGTGTGTGTGTGTGTGTGTTCTTACTGATTTGGTGTGCTCCGGTCGTGGCGCGATCACCGGCGGCGGCTCAGCTTCGTCCTCGTCGTCGTCCTCGGATACGGTTGCTATGGCCGGCGTCTCGGAAACGGCCTTGGAGCTCTGCTGGGGGTCACAAGAGGAAAGAGGGCGGGGCCTCAGTGACATCATCGTCACATGAGCCAACAGAGAAACCAGACCCATCATCGCTTCCTGTCGCTACGGCTTCATCGTCTCCATCATCTCTTCTTCTTCTTCTCTGAGTTTAACCTCCTCTCCCTCTCTCTCTCTCTCTCTCTCTCTCTGTCCCTCCCTTCTTCCTCCTCCTCTCCTCCTCCTCTCATCCCTCTCTCTGCCTGATCGCTCGGCTCATGTCTGGCTCCTGATGCCCCTCGTCACCATCCTCCTCTTCCTCCTCTGTCTCTCTTTCTCTCTGTCTGAGCGTCTGACGCTCGGCCGGCGGCCAAACTGCAGAAACGGTGAAAAGATGCTGAATCACAATGCAGAAAAAAGAGAGAGAGAGAGAGAGAGAGAGAGAGAGAGAGAGAGAGAGGGAGGAGTGCATCTCTGATGAATCGGCATCTCCATCACTTCCTCCTCCTTCTTTTATTCTCACCTTCAAAGTTCGCTTTAAAGGCACCTTTCAGGAAACATCCAGACTGCGGCAGAAACAGTTTCACTCCCTCCTTTATTTTTACAAACCAAACAAAGTTCAGAGCTCAGAGCGCCGCTGTGTCACGTGACTTCATCATCCAACTTTAGGTCAGGTTTTAGTAAAACCAAGGATGAGCGGATCAGCGTTTTGGTATCAACATGAACCAAGTCACAATCTGATTCTTAAATGTGCAGAGATAAATTATGCTTAAGAGGCGAGATAGTGAAGCTGCATGCTTTTTTTTTACAACACTAAATAGTGAGAAAAATATATGTGTTTATTTTTATTTATCTATTTTTCATTCATTCATTCAAACAGGTTAAAAGAAACCAAATTAACCCTCTATGGCATGACTTTTTATTTTTTGGGGAAAAAAATATTACAGCACATCATTTAATAGCATTTGGTCCCTAATTGAGGAATCACCAAAATGTATTGCCCCCCCCACCCAAGGAATTGGTTCGTTGCCCCAGGGCAACATTGTGCAGTAAGGGTACTGAAATGTTGTTGATTTTAGTTTGTACAAAATTTGCCACTTTATGAAGACGCCAAGTTCATAAAGTGGCGAATTCAGGATTTAATAAAGTGGGATATTTGTGACTTTAAAGCAAACTTGCAATTTTATTCTTTTGTGTTTATAGCTGTTGATAATATTCTATATGCAAAATTATTTATTATTGTTACTATTATAAGTATTATTTTTTTTAAATAAAAAACAGAGAGCACAGTTTACCAAAACAAATTTGTTGTGTGTTCAAGCAAACCTTGCGATTAAAGTTGATTCTGATTCTGATTCTAAAAAGTTCACAAGTTTACAACAAAGTCACAACTTTGCAACATTATAAACCTGCAAATTTGCAAATTTATACATTTAAATAAACCAAAATTAAGTCAAAATTAAGTCAAATTGAGCCACTTTATAAAAATGACAAGTTTATAAACTTTCAAATTTACAATAAAGTCAAAACTAGGCCACTTTCTGAAATTGTGAATTTGTAAATTCAATAAAGTCAAAATTTTCCACTTTACAAAAATGCTAATGTGACAAAATCACTTCTTTATACAGTCCCAAATTTAGGACTTTATTAAATAAAGATTCTAAGTGGTCCTTATACACCGTCGTCCTTCAACAAAGAAAATCAGATCAAATGTTTTTTTTTCTACAGTTTTACATCAAGTTTAATCTCTGTCTTTGTTTATGTTTTACAAAAATATATGAGATATGATGTTTTTAATCCTGAAACACTTTTCATGACTCTGGGCAACATTGTGCAGTAAGGGTACTGAAATGTTGTAGATTTTAGTTTGTACAAAATTGAAACAAAACAAGCAAAGCATACAAAATCCAGTTTTGTTTTGTACCTTAACATTGCATAACCAATTAATTTGTATATATTTGATATTTATAAGTATCTGATTAATTTTCCAATTATCCAGGCCACTACTGGTGCACATGGAAACATTTTAACATTTTATCTCTTTCACTTTGTCTGTATGTGAGAAATATAATTTTAAATGATGGGTCCCTATGAGGGTTGTGTTCGGGGTGCAGCAGAAATATTGGTTTCCAGGGCTGTCACCAAAAGTTATCTGGTCCCTTTAAACAGATTTCTTACACAAGGCTTTATCTGGGACCACAGTTGAGTATCACTGTTATAGAATGACTGCTCCAATAATAGTGGCCTAACTGCACAACGTTGCCCAAAAAGCATACTTTTAGGAAATTAACTAAATGAAAATTTGTCTCCAAATGATAAAAAAAATCTACTTTACTTACACATCTACATGAACATATTTTTCTTTGTCACAATTTTTTTGTTTAACCAGGTTAAAAAAAGAGTGCTAAGTGTGCCAATTCATGGAGCTGAGCCCGGTGCGATTTCGTCTCCAAAAAGGAGCCCCCACCCCCCCATGAAACATGCCATCCACTGAAACCCCCATATTTTTGGCAAAAGAAACTTCTTGTGGGATCGTATTTGAAATAAAAATTATTTGAAAATTGAAAGGGACAGTGTAAAAGCAGAATAAGTGGTACGTTGCCTCAGGGCAACACTATGCCATAGAGGGTTAAATCTGTTGTACAATGTTCTTAGTCAGAAAAAAATACAAGAAAAAAAACTCTACAACAACATAGGAAATTACGCCTTGTCTGAAATCGTGGAGGATGAAGTTGATAAAACTAATCCAGTCCTACCCCTTTTGTATTTTATTTTTTAATTTAATCTTTCAAAGCATGTTTAAGAAAAGTGAGCAGAAAAATAAAATGAAAGACAAAAAAAAACAAACGAAACATAAAACACATTGGTATAATTTCACGTTTCCTCTTCTCTCTTATATCCGTCTATAACGTGGTTTATAAATATTTGTTTACACTTGCCTAATGATTTACAATTTCTCATTTCATGGCTGCAGCTTTTCCATAGATTCACTCCTTTGGCAGATATACAGTGTGTTTTTGTGTTGGTATTTACAGATTGTTTTTTAAAGATGCATTTTCCCCTGAGATTGTTTTTTGCTTTCTCTTATTTGAAACAACTTTTGGATGCCTCTGATTTGCTTTAAACGTGATCTAAATTGTTACACTGTATGTGGACGCCAGGTCTTAAGAGGTTAATTCCATTTAACTTCACCTAGTTTTGATGTTAAAGTCATCTGCCACTAGTAGCTTCCTCCAGGTTAGATCACTGCAGCTTTTCCATATCAGGCTGCTCTAACAAGTCTATAGAGACAGAGAGCGCATCTGTGTTAGCGTTTCTACACTGGTTACCTGTAAAATTTAGAATAGAAATTAAATTTGACTTATAAAGCTCTTAATGACAATGGGTTGTCTTGTCTTTAACAGCTCATAGTTCCAAATTATCCATCTAGATCACTGCGCTCTCAGCATGCAGGCCTGCAGTCTCTAAAAGTAGTTTGGGAGGTCGAGCCTTTAGTTATCAGGCTCCTCTTCTTTGGAATAATTCACCAGTTGAAGTCCGGGGGGCGGACACCCTCTCTATTTTTAGGAGCAGACTTAAAACTTTCCTTTTTGATAAAGCTTATATAGTATAAAACAGTTTTTCCTGACTTCTACCACCTCCTCTGACGCTGCTCCGTCCTTGAAATCAATCCTCCCCTCTCTCTCTCTCTCTCCTCTTCACCTGTTTTGGCGCTTTTCCACTCTACAGTTCCAGCTCTACTCTTCTCGTCTCTACTGGGTTTGGTTATCTTTTCCTCTAGCCCGACTACAGACTCACGGTGGGCGTGGATCTTATAACACAGCTGCGCTAAAGTGCTGCGCAGAAGTGCGTGCATGTTCATCTATAACGCCACACAAACATCATTTTGTACTAACATATGTGCCACCGTGGTCTTTAAAGGAAAAAACAAAGCTTTTAAAAGATTTCATTAAAGTAATACAGCGGCTCAATGTCGTCGTCATGACAACGGAGGTAAACAACAGCCTGGTGCTGCTGCACGCGGAGGAAAAACGAAGGAGCTGCTTCCTGACATTAACTCTTCCCTGGATCCAGTGAGATCACTTTAATTTTTGATTTTTGGGCCTGGTATAGCAGAGATTTGTTGTTGATCAATCATTCTTCTTTGAACTGGTTTTTCCTTTTTGGTTCCCTGTGGATTAATGGACTGATTGGTGCTTAAAGACTCTCGTGGCAGACAGATCGCTCCTGCACCGACCAACTTTGATTTAATTTAAAAGACTCTTTAAAGCCAACTATCTTTGCTGTTAACTTCTTTTTGGTTTANAACTCTTCCCTGGATCCAGTGAGATCACTTTAATTTTTGATTTTTGGGCCTGGTATAGCAGAGATTTGTTGTTGATCAATCATTCTTCTTTGAACTGGTTTTCCTTTTTGGTTCCCTGTGGATTAATGGACTGATTGGTGCTTAAAGACTCTCGTGGCAGACAGATCGCTCCTGCACCGACCAACTTTGATTTAATTTAAAAGACTCTTTAAAGCCAACTATCTTTGCTGTTAACTTCTTTTTGGTTTATAAAGGACTTTTAACTTCTTTAGGAATCATGAAGGAGCATTTTAGGGCTGTATTTTGTCTTCATTCAGTCTGGTTCTGTGCCGTCAGGTTTAAATGTCATTAAAAACCCGTCGCTGACTTATTCCTTTGCCTCTTGTAAGTGATTTGTTCAGAGTCAGAAGCTGCAGAGACGACATTCTCTGACCAATGAGTGACCGGCAGTCCGTCCACGTCACCTTTTAGTATCAGCTTTACTCTCTTAGAACCAGGGTAGAGTAGGTACTAAAAACTGGCGTCTGACGCGTAGTACCGCGCTAATGGAAACGCAACACAAACCGGGTAGAGGAGAGTAGAGTCGGGCCATTAGACTCCTCGTCTCCTCTCGCTGCCTCCTGTCAAACCAAAGATTAAACCTTCCACGTTCGTCTCCGTCCTCAGATCCTCTTTAAACTTTAACTTTTTCGAACAGAATAATCAGACGATAAAAAAAAAAACAAACAGAGAAAGAAAAGTGGTTCTTACTGTGGTGGTTGAGGAGCTGTAGGGGTCTGTGTTTTTGTCTGCGGGAGAGAAATCAGAGTCACACACCACTCAGGAAGATGAACACTGCAAAAAAGTGAGTCTGAACACAAGATTAAAATACTAAATTTGATGGAAAAATATCTTAAAACTAGTGAAATTATCTGTCCATGCAGCAAGATCATTTCACTTGACTAGAAATCTTGAAATCAGACTAATAAATTGCTTTAATAAATTTATTAAATTATCAATACATTTATAAAAAAAAGGTAAAAATAAATAAATAAATAAAATAAAAATAAATAACATTTATTTATTTAAAAATAAATGAACATGATTAATTTTAATTAAATCAAAAATTTTAAATAAAAATTAATTAAACTAAATTACATTTAATTCAGTTTTAATTCTAATTTTTGTTTCATTTATTTATTCAAATGTTTTTTTTTAAATAAATAAAAAATAAAATAAATTCATCAATAAATTGATAAATTTATCCAGGACCAGGGTAACCTAATTTCATTCCATCAATGTTTACATGTGATGAATGACAATAAAACTCCTTGAATCCTTGAATAAATCTAAAAACAAGATGGCCTTGATAAATATTCTCAGATCTTAAAACAAGAAGAAAATGCTCATTTTTAGATTAAAATGCTTGAAAACAAACTTCCTGAAGAAGAATTTTAGTTGAAATATTCTGAATATGAGCAATAGAATCTAATTTCATGCTTCTTATATTCTTAATTTTAGCAAATGGAATGAAAAATATCACTTTGTTAAAGTCAAAACTACTTAGAATTAGAGAAGTATGATTAAGATTATTCTTGATTCTTGATCATGTGTGTGTGTGTTGATATAAATGTGTGTGTGTGTGTGTGTGTGTTTTGTACCTGTGAAGCTCATGTACTTCTGGCTGTTGGCCGTTTCCTTGGAGTCGTAGAACTTTAAAACGTCCAGAACGGCCTGAGGATTCTTCTTCTGCTCCAGTTTGGTGATGTTGGACGTCTGAAGGAGCCGCGCCCATTGCTCTGGCATCCCCTACACACACACACACACACACACACACACACACACACACACACACACACAGGAAGTTATTGAATCTGATAAAAAAAAAAAATTCTGTTTGTCAGCATGATCAAATTATTTATCTTGTTTTCGTGGACACAGGCAGAAAGATGGTGCATCTGCAGCTCAGATTTATCTAAATTAAGGAAAAAAAAACATTTGACATTTACAAATATTTTCAAAATAAGAGCCTCTAGATTTCTCTTGAAAATCTGCAGATGAATCTGAGTTTAATGGGTTGGTGACTGAGCGTTGAGTCCTTCAATGACCAGCAGGAGGCAGCTCTAGAGGTCTGCTTAAGAAATAAATTATCTCATGGATGAATAAAAAAATTAACCAACCAGCAACCTCTGCTCTTACATTTGAAAAAAAAGCATAAAGGTGCAGTTCCTCGAGTGTCCACTTGAGGCTGATGGCAGCATCTCTACATGTCCTGTTGTAATATTCTAATCACAGACAGTGAAATATTTCTATAACCTGAAATGTATCAAAATATCAGCTACAGTTTTTACAGCAGATGTTTTCTGTTCTACACCAGAGTTACTCAACCAAAGAGACAAACTGTTAAAAACTACCTTTACAAAAGAAACAATCTAAGTGGTAAAAAGAGGCAAAAACAGCAAAGAGGAGCAATACAACTTAGTTTGAGGTGGTAAAAATTGGCATTTAAATTGGGGTAAAACCTGGAAATACTCAAAAAGTAGCAAAAATGGCCAAAAAAGCAACAAAAATTGGCAAAAAAAAAATAATTGAAGGGACAAAACAGTTCAGAAAGTAGCAAAAATGATTTTAAAAAAGAGAAACAAAAAGTGGTAGGATAAAGTAAATGAAAATGGTAAGAAAGTTGGGATTAAACTTGGAAAATAGTCAGTGTCCTGAAAAAAATGGTCCAAAAGTGTCAAAAATGGGCAAAAACAACAAAAATTGGCAAGAAAATTGGGAGTGAACCTGGAAAATAGTGAGAATGTATCAAAAAATGTTGCAAAAGTGTCAAAAAGGGGTGAAAAGTGACTTTATTGGCCAAAAAACTACAAAAATTGGCAAAAAAAAAATTGAAGCGTACAAAAATTTTCAGAAAGTTGCAAAAATGATTTTTTGTAAAAGTTGAAAAGTTGTAAAATTGGATATAGTCAACCGATAAGACCAGCAAGTTTTGATTAAACTGTAAAAAAAGTCGTTGTCTTGACTAAAAATGGTCCAATAGTATCAAAAATGGGCAAAAACAACACAAACATGTGAACCCTGAAAATGGTCCAAAAGCGGCAGAAAAGATGAGAAAAGTGACAAAAATGTACAAATAGCAACAGAAAACCAGTGAGAAAACTTTTGGAGGAAACTTTAAAAAATTCAGAAAGTAGCAAAGTTGGTGAAAAAGTGATGAAATTAGTGAAAGGTGGTTAAAACGGCCAAAGTCAACAAAAATAGCAAGTAGGTTGGGATTAAACTTGGAAAATAGTCAGTTTGTCAAAAATTGTCAAGACAATTGGTCGTTAACCTGGTAAATAGTGAGAAAGTATCAAAAATGTTGCAAAAGTGTCAAAAAGGGGTGAAAAGTTACTAAATTGGCAAAAAGGGTAAAAAAGAAATACAACAGAAATTGGCAAGAAAATTTTGAAAGGACAAAAAAGTTCATAAAGTAGCAAACATGATTTTAAAAAAGAGAAACAAAAAGTGGTAAAATGGATAAAGTCAACAGAAAAGACAAGAAACTTAGAATTAAATTTGTAAAATAGTCAGTGTCTTGAAAAAAAATGGTCCAAAAGTGTCAAAAATGGGCAAAAACAACAAAAATTGGCAAGATCATTGGTAGTAAAATGGTTCAAAAGCAGCATAAAAGAAGTGAAAGTAGCAAAAATGGCAAAAAAGTGACGAATTAGTGAAAAGTGGTTAAAACAGCCAAAGTAATGAAAAATGGCAAGAAGGTTGGGATTAAACTTGGAAAATAGTCAGTTTGTTGTAAAAAATGGTCCAAAGGTGTCACAAAAAGGGTGAAAAGTGACTTAATTGGCCAAAAAAAAAACAACAAAAATTTGCCTAAAAATTTTGAATTGACAAAAAAGAGTTCAGAAAGTAGCAAAAAGGATTTTAAAAAACAGATGAAAAGTGATAAAAATTGATAAAGTCAACAGATATGATAAGAAAGTTAGGCTTAAACTCGGAAAATAGTCAGTGTCCTGAAAGAAATGGTCCAAAAGTGTCAAAAATTAGTGAAAAGTGTCAAAAAATGTAAAGAAAATGGTCCAACAGTGTCAAAATGGGCAACAACAACAAAAACTGACAAGAAAATTGGTAGTGAACCTTAAGAATGGTCCAAAAGTGACAGAAAACAAGTAAGAAAACTTTTGGAAGAAACTTGAAAAAATTCAGAAAGTAGCAAAACTGGTGAAAAAAAGTGACGGAATCAGTGAAAAGTGGTTCAAACAGCCAAAAATGGGCAAAAACAACAAAAACTGGTGAGAACATTGGTAGTAAAACGGTTCAAAAGTGGCATAAAAGAAGTGAAAAGTGACTAAAATGGACAAAAAGCAACAGAAAACAAGTGTGAAAACTTGAAAAAAATTCAGAAAGTTGCAATAATGGTGACAAAAAGTGACGAAATCAGTGAAAAGTGGTTAAAACAGCCAAAGTCAACAAAAATAGCAAGAAAGTTGGGATTAAACTTGGAAAATAGTCAGTTTGTTGTAAATGTTTGTCCAAAAATGGCAAGAAAATTGGGAGTGAACTTGGAAAATAGTGAGAAGGTATAAAAAAAATGTTCCAAAAGTGTGAAAAAAGAAGGTAAAAGTGTTTAAATGTGTAAAAATCAGCCCCAGTTGTAGTGGTAGTGGGTTGTTGTTGTTGTTGCTGTAATTAATGTAACTGTTCATGTTCTACAATGAGTTTGATTAGAAACAGAGAAGATGAAAAACTAGCAATTAGATTATTTTTGTGGATTGTTCAGCTCTAGTAAGAGGTTCACACACACACACACACACACACAGAGTCTCGTCATATTTGTGCTTCGCTCACACAACTGGGTCACATCTCTGACTTCTCTCTCTTCACTTGTTTGTCTGGGTCAGTCCATCACACACACACACACACACACACACACACACACACACGCTACACTTTCTGCTTCATCACTCCATCCTCTCTCTCTCCTCAGGTCTCGTCTTTTCCTCAGCGTACGTCCATCGTTTCTTCGTTTCTTCGTTTCTTAGTTTCTTCGTTGGACTGAATCATATTTAGGTTGAGTTGACATGAGTCGAAACGACAGATGATAGAGAGAAGTGTGTGTGAGTGTGTGAGAGGAACAGGAACTTCTTTATGTCCCAGATTATAGGCCAGGAAGGAGTAGCTCACACACACACACACACACACACACACACACACACACACACACACACACACACACACACACACACACACACACTCTTTAACTCGCAGCTAAACGAGCCTGGTCAGGCGGATCAAGTGAGTCAGCGAAACAAGGCGTCTTTGTCTAATGTGATTATTTAAAAAAGGTTCATTTGCCAAGTATGTGTGCCTCTAACACACACACACACACACACACACACACACACACACACTCACTCGCATGCAACAATGAACATGAGTCCTTTGGTAAGCAATTAAAAAGTGATGCAAACACACCAGACACACACACATACTCAACACACTGTGGTCTGAAACACACAAGGGAACTCACACACACACACACACACACACACACTTACAGTGAACTCCCCGGTTACAGCATCAAAGCCGACGTGGATCGTGTGCTCGAAATCAGACGGTAGAGAAATCTCTGGACGCTCCCTCTTCTTATAGGCTGGAAAAAAAATCACAATAAAGCAGAAAATTAGTAAAAATAATTTAATTAATTCAACGAGAATTTAAAAATAAAAATACTCATGAGCCTGATTATTAATCTGAAGGAGTTCGGATATAAAAACAACTCATGAGGAGGATAAATTTGCTTTTTAAAGCTGCAGAGACACTGATGAAACAGTTGATTATTTAACAAACTGAAACAGAAAATTTTAGACGTCTCATCCTCCCAGAAAAAACAGAAAGTTTTGTGAAAGTTTCTGGAAAAGAAGAAAAAACTGTGAGTGAAGCTGAGAGGAGGAGAAACAGAGTGAGAGACACCATATGCTGTAAACGACGCGCCGCCTCCTCTGGGAAATCATCTCTGCCAACGATACAGATACAAACCCCCCCCCCCCCATCTCCTCCTGGGATCTATGACAATGATAATGGACCACCAGACTGCTGCAAAGCATCATGGGTAAGCTGTATGTGGAGTAAGTTCATCAACAACAACAGGAAAATTGTTTATCTCATTGTTTAGAAAGATAAAAGCAGGCGGCTCTCACTGACAGATTTATTATTATTTATTTATTTAGTTCTCCACCAGGGGGCGACGTGAGCGAAATATGTCAGAGTGTTTTTATGGCAGGTTCAGGATCAGGGGTCTCATCCATGTGAGTGTGTTTATGCGCCGTAAAAATGTTAACAACATGCATAATAAATGAGTCAGATTTTAAAAACTATTCGTAGAACACACACCTGCACACAGTGTTCTCTTTATAAATCAGGATCCACATCACAGACTTTATAAAACATGGACGTAGTCTCCGTGACGTCACCCGTCTGTTACTGCAGCTCTGTTTTGAGGCCATAATGGAAATGGGACGAGTGACGAATGCCCAAACTCACAGCTATTGGGCGCCCGTCAGTCACGTGATCTGAGCTGTGGCTCTGATTGGGTAAGCTCTCCATCCGAATATCTTCCAAACGGCCGAGTTAGAAAAAAATTCACCCCCCTCACAGTGTGTGCTGTTTGTGAAATAAGCGATCCAGACAGAAGACAGAGTTTGTACCAGACTTTAAATACGATAATTTCAGCTCTGAAAACGGCCTTTTTCCCGTCCGCTTGTACAGGACTTCCGGTGCTTCTGGAGCCTCAAGTGGTCACTAGAGGAACAGCAGCTTTTTAGCACTTCAGTGTTGTCTCATTTTTTCAGACCTCAGGTTGCCGCTTGGATACAGCACAATGTTATACTGTACAATGCGATACGGTGCAATTTTCGATGGTATAATACCACGGACATGTACTCCTCCAGATGCAGGAAACGGGCCTCCTGCATCATGAAAGACCCCACCCATCCCGCACATGCTCTGTTTGTCCCTCTCCCCTCAGGCAGGAGGCTGCAGAGCATCAAGAGCAGGACGACCAGACTGAGGAACAGCTTCTTTCCTGAAGCTGTGAGACTGTTCAACTCTGGTGGTCCCCTTTAGTGCCCCCCCGACAAATGAACACTGCAATTTTTGCACAGTTTATTATTTTATTCTGTCTATTTGTTACAAAGGCTAGTTGATTGTGTTCTTCTTTTATTCTCTTTTTTATTGTATATTTGTATATATTTATTATTCTCATTTCTATGATTGGGCTTGCTCCGGGACCAGGGTAACCTAATTTCATCCCACCCATGTTTTTACATGGGTTGAATGACAATAAAACTCCTTGAATCCTTGAATGATGCAATGCAGGCCGATACGGTGCAATATTGTGGGATACGATGCGACACGGTGCAATACGGTGCAGTATGGTACAATACAATCCAGTGTGATACAGTACAATTTTCAACAGTATATTGCAACACGGTGGAATACCATATGGTGTGATACTGCACGGTGAGATATGGTGCAGTATGGTACGATGAAATATAGTCAACACATTAGTGTTTTGTAAGGTTTGATGCAATACAGTGCGATACGGTGCAGTACGGTACAATACGATCCAGTGCAATTCAGTAATACAGTATAATGCGATATGGTGCGATACGTTGTGATACTTTATGGTGCAGTGTGGTACAATACAATGCAGTACGATACAGTGCAATTCTCCACAGTAAAATGCAATACGGTGCAATACTACATGGTGCAGAGAACTGGAAATATCACTTTACAGTATCACCCCTGAAAAAATATATATCTGTGTATCTAATAAAAACATGGGAGAGACATCAACACGTCAACATCTGCAGCTCCTAAATGTGCGAACACCTATAATATTCAAACTATTTTGACATGCAGGCAACATTTTCAGCCCAAAGTATTTCTAAATTCTTCTTTCTGATGCTTTAATTTTTGTCTTGTCTGCTCCATGTCATCACTTTAATCTGGTCTCGTGTCCTATGATGTGATTTAAACTCTCACATTTTCACATCCTGATAAAAACATTCAACTATAGACATCAGCTTTTATTTTGAAAGGACTTTATGAGTGAGTCTGTGAGCAGCACTGACACAACAGGGTCAGAATAAACCAGAAGAAGCTGTGAGGCTGCAGCTGTCACCGTACCACAGTAATTTATTATTTTATACCTCGTTTCATCAAAGACTCAGCTTTTTAACTTTGCTCCACGTTTCTTCACCTCACAAACATCATTGAGATTTAAATAAGTTCATTAACACGACTTCCTGCTGTGGTTGTCATCATTAGATGGGGAGTATTTTCTCAAACACCTCAGAAACAGTTTCAGTGAGAGTCTGATCTTTGACACAATGAGGTCAGACTGACACAAACACGCCTCTAATGTTCGAGGAAAGAGGAGGAGCTGTGAAAACCTGGTTACTCACTTTTGTCGCCCCCTCCCGTCAGGATGAACCTGATGGAGCGATCCTTCTTCTTCTTGTCCTCCGGGTTTGGTGGGAGGGGCTTGGAGCCGTGGTTGAGGGGGGCGGGGTCTTTGTTGCTGGAGCCGATCATGGTGCTGGTGTTCCTCATGGGCGGAGCTGGGGGCTTGTCCTCGACCTCCCCATTATCAGACATCTTCAGCTACGCTGCAGCCGGACGCTCCTGCACGGACCAATCACAGAGGAGGAGGGTGAGACAGGGCGGGGAAATCAACCAATCACAGGCCAGTATTCAGCCGTCAATACAATAATTCAACAAGCGTATGAAGACTTTTAATTCTCGTGCATTAAGTTTTACTTCAACCATGGCAGGAATCAAATCTGACAGGTTTACACAACAGGAAAGAAAATGATGCGACATGAGAAAGTGCAGCGTAGGCTTTGTGGTGCGGTTTCTAAAAAACTACGATAAAGTCTTTGAAACAGGAATGCGCAACGTGATGGGCAGTGATTCAATGGGATGCTTAGCATTAGTATGCAGTTCATTGTGACACAGAGTGGTGCAACACAGTAAAGTGCAGAACAGTGTGGTGCAATATGATACGAAGAAGTGCAATACCATGCTGTGCATTACGATGCTGCCATACATTGTGGTGCAATACTACTGGGTATGAGACAATATGGTGTGATATTACATTGTACAATAAAATGTAGTGCAATACCATACCAAGAAGTGCAATACCATGTGGTGCAACACTGTGGTGCAATATGATGTGGTGCGATACTATTAGATGCAAGAAAATGTGGTGTTGTAAGAAATCGTACAATACAATGTGGTGCAATACAATTTGGTGCAAAACATAGTGGTGCAATACTGTTTGGTACGATACTATTGCGATACTATTGGGTGCAATACTGTTTGGTTAGATACATTGTGGTGCAACAATAATGGGTGCGAGAAAATATGGTGTGATATTACATCGTACAATACAATGTAGTGCAAGACCATAGGAAGAAGTGCAATACCATGTGGTGCAACACATTGTGGTGCGATACTATTGAGTGTGAGATAATGTGGTGCAATATAATACAAAGAAGAGCAAAACAATACTGTGAGATACAATGCAGTGCTATGTATCATATGGTGCAAAACATTGTGGTGCAATACTGTTAACTCCAATACATTGTGGTGCAGTAGTTATGGGTGCGAGACAATATGGTGTGATATTACATCGTACAATACATTGCAGTGCAATAAGATCTAGAGCAATACAATACGAAGAAGTGCAATACCATGTGGTGCAATATGATGTGGTGCAACACATTGTGGTGCGATACTATTTGGTGCAATACTGTTTGGTCAGATACATTGTGGTGCAATAATAATGGGTGCGAGACAATATGTTGTGATATTACATCGAACAATAAAATGTAGTGCAATACCATACGAAGAAGTGCAATACCATGCGGTGCAATATGATGTGGTGCGATACTATTGGGTGCGAGATAATGTGGTGCAATACAATACAAAGAAGAGCAAAACAATACTGTGAGATACAATGCAGTGCTATGCATCATATGGTGCAATACATTGTGGTGCAATAATAATGGGTGCAATGCAGTGTAATAAAATGTAGCGCAATACAATACGAAGAAGTGCAATACTATTGGTGAAACACACGAGATCAGTTTCCATCAGAGTGAGAGTTTAACCTGAGCCTGACACGAACCAATGAACAGAAAGTTTCTCTTTTTCTGTCTCACATCATTGAAGTCTGAGTAGAGGGCACACACACAAACAAACACACACACAAACAAACACACACACACACGTGGTTGTGTAAGTATAACCTGCAGAGAACACACACACACAGCTGGAGGAACAGAGGGAGGTTTAATTACTGACTTTATCTACGACACCTTCACGCAAAAACACACAAACCTGCTCACACACACAGGGAGAAACTGTCAGGGTCAAAACTACAGGAAACACACACACACACACACACACACACCTGAAGCTCTGACCTCACCGAGGACGCTGCTCTCTGATTGGCTCTCCTCTGTATCCATGTTGTTGGACATTAGGACCTGACGTACATTAAGTCTCAGTCATAAATAAAGCCAACTAAATTATTCACTATGACTAAAATAAAAAATTCAATAAGCAGCTGAAAAACTTTCCCATCATGCACCGGTGCAGCTCTGCTCCTCTGAGTGAAATACGCTGTTGTTTCTTTTCCGCTCGCACCAAAACAAACAGTTTGAAAGAGCCACTCCTGCAGTCAGAAGTTTCCGGAGACACGTGGAGAGTAAACAGCAGAGACTGAGGCTTCAGTTCAGGAGATTCAGACTCTGTTTGTGTTTACGCTGAGAGAAAACAGCAGCTGCACTCACACACCAACAGAAAACCTTCACACACTTCAGACTGAAAACAGATTTTTATCCTGGATCATTCCTTTACTGAAACTCAACATAACCTGAGTTTCATTTTTCTAGTCCCTTTTTTTGTGTCTGAGTGTAATANTATTTATCTTATTCACAAATAAAAGAAATGAAACACACAAAATGAAAATGTATGAGTCACTACAGACACTTGAGAGATACTTGCCAATAATTTCACACAGAAAAAATAACAGGAACATATAAATATATTTTCATATATTTGGTTGCACCACCTGACATTTTTGGGTGCTCAAATTAAAAATACTAAAAAATAATGAACCTAAAAACTTTGAAATGTTGGTCAACTACTGAAATCTGTTAGAAAACATAATTCTTCGCTCAGAAATATGTTTTTATCCATTTTCAAAGAACTTATCAAAAATACGCTTTTAGACCCTCTTTTTGTCATTGACCCTATTAATGTCAGTGTTGTTTAAAAAACACATAAAATGAGGGGAGTAGAAATAATTGCACAATAAATAGTAATCACGATACAGGGAAAAATTATAGCAATTTGATTACTTTTGCAAATTAGTTGGTGGAGGAGTGAATCAGTGTCTGACGAAGCTTGAAGAAAGTTTTTTTTTTTCACGTCATTTCTGTTCCTCTGTGACTTATCACACCTTGAACGAGGGCTTAAAAACTATTGGAGAAATGAGAAGAAGCTTTAAAGGTGAGAAGTGAAACCTCAAAAAAAGAGCAAACGAGCACTTTTAGTCTCTGTGAATGAGTCCACACATGCTGGAGACTACATTTCCCATGATGCACCTCATGAAAACTCAGCTCTGACTCTGAGTTTCTGTAACAGCAGACAGAGATAACTCTCACTAAACTTAGAGATGTGTGTTTGAGAAACTCTACAAACACAGGTAGATCTTACCTTAGCAGAGGCAGACGAACATGTTCACAGCTTCGACAGAAACAAAACAAAAACAGAATAAAAACAAAAACGACCGAAGAGGAAAAAAGAAAAAGATCCAAAAGTTGGTTTAACTCAGAGAGAGACTGAGAGAGAGGGAGAGAGTGTCGGCCTTTTGACCAACCCTGCCTCCTTTAATCTGTGATGTCACAGCGTGATGTCATCAGGTGAGTCAGACGAGGAAGTGGGAAATGTGGCTGAACACTCACACACACACACACACACACACACACACACACACACACGGAGAGTGAGCTGAGCAAACCCCTGATCAAAGGAACAAAAGTATTTATTCTGTTTGATGAGGAAGCACACACACACACACACACACACAAGGCCGTGTGTGTGTGTGTGTGTGTGTGTGTGTGTGTGTTTACAACCAAACAGTCAGAGTTTACAGGGAAGTGAAGGCCTCTTTGTTGTCTGTTGATGTAAAACACAGACGCCATAAACAAACGCAGTCATTTACCTTTAACACACACTCACACACACACACACACACACACACTGAAGATAGTTTTCCAACCTCAAATTAATTCTGAAAATGGTCTCACACACACACACACACACACGTAGAGACACACACTGTGGTGAGAAGAGGTCTCACATTTCAGACGCTGCTGTCAGTTTCAGCAGAGAGCTGTTATCAAACAAACCCACAGTGTCTGCTCCATCACACACACACACACACACACACACACACAGTGTCAGACAACAATTAATCTTGTAGAAACCATCAGCAGAGGATGAGTAAAGTGAGAGTCAGAGGTTTTAAAAGACTGAAACTTTGTCCTCAGACAAAAACATTTTCATCTCCAAACCAACACTGAACATGTTATTGTTTCATAAAGGTTAATAATCTGTTCATCAGCTGATCAAAAGTTGAAGACTACAGCTCAAAAACAACTGAAAACCCTTAAATAGAAACAAACATGTAGAAAAAAATGAGTTTGTTGATGTTTGGTGTGAGTGTTTCCAGGAGGTTTGTGTGAACGTTGCTCTAAGTGAAGATGCTTCATGTTTGTGTCCACTGTCTGGAACTGACGTCCATTTTTGTAAACTTCCCTCTCCATCCATCCCATAATATTCTCACTGTGATTTAGATCAGGGCCCTCAGTCATGAAGGACGCCCCTGAACAACCGTCAGCTCCAATATTGTTGCAATATTCTAATCCCAGACAGTGAAATATTTCTTTAACCTGCGTCAGAATAACAAATAAACTCACTGGTAGATGTTTTCTGCTCTTCTACAGTGTTACTCAACCAATGAGACAAACTGTTGAAACAAAACTTTACAAAACTATCTAAGTGATGAAATATGGTAAAAATGACAATAAGCAGCAAAGATGGGCATCTTAAGTGGGAAAAACCTTGAAATACTCAAAAAGTAGCGAAAAAAAAAGGTAAAAAGTGACAAAAATTAGCAAGAAAAATTCTGGAGGAAACAGAAAAAATCATCAAGCAGCAAAAATGGTAAAAAATGGCAAAAGAAATTGGGAGAAAACCAGAGGAATACTCGGAAAGTAGCAAAAAATGGTCCAAAAGTGACTAAAATGGCAAAAAAGCAACAAAAATGAGCAAGAAAAATACTGGAGGAAACAAAAAAAAATCAGAAAGTAGCAAAAATGGTAGAAATGGACAAAAAATGGGAGAAAACTTGAGAAATACTCAGAGAGTAACAAAAAATGGCCCGAAAGTGGTGAAAAAAGGGTGAAAAGTGACTTAAATGGCCAAAAACCAACAAAAATGGACAAGTACATGCTGAGAAAATGTGGAAAATTGTCAGACCGTAGGAACAAAGGGGAAAAGTGACAGTAAAAAGTGGAAAAAAAGCCAAAGGCAACAAAAAATGGAAAGAAAGTGGGAATAGCAAAGTTATAAGGTGGCAAAAATGGTCTATAAGTGGTTGGAAAAAGGTGAAAAGTGACTAAAATTTCCAAAAAAGCAACAAAAATTAGGAAGAAAAATTCTTAAAAAACAAAAAAAAATTAGAAAGTAGCAAAAATGGTAAAAATTGACAAAAAAAAAAACAGGGGAGAAGACTTGAGGAATACTCAGAAAGTAGCAAAAAATGGTCCAAAAGTAGCAAAACAAAGGTGAAAGGTGACTAAAAGCAAAAAAAAATAATAGCAAGAAAAATTTTGTAGGTAACAAAAAAAATCATCAAGTAGCAAAAATGGTAAAAATTGACAAAAAAAAAAAAAAAAAAAAAAAAAAAAAAAAAAAAAAAAAAAAAAAAAAAAAAAAAAAAAAAAAAAAAAAAAAAAAAAAAAAAAAAAAAAAAAGGGGAGAAAACTTGAGAAATACTCAGAAAGTAGCAAAAAATGGTCCAAAAGTAGCAAAACAAAGGTGAAAAGTGACTAAATGGCTAAAAACCAACAAAAATTAGCAAGAAAACTTCTGGAGGAAACAAAAAAAAATCATCAAGCAGCAAAAATGGTAAAAAATGGCAAAAGAAATTGGGAGAAAACCAGAGGAATACTCAGAAAGTAGCAAAAAATGGTCCAAAAGTGACTAAAATGGCCAAAAACCAACAAAAATGGGCAAGAACGTTCTGAGAAAATGTGGGAAATGGTCTGACGGCAGGAACAATGGGGAAAAGTGACAGTAAAAAGTGGAAAAAATAGCCAAAAGGCAACAAGAGATGGAAAAAAAGTTGGGAATAGAAAAGTTTGAAGGTAGCAAAAATGGTCTAATGTGGTGGAAAAAAAGTGGAAAGTGACTAAAATGGGCGCAAAGGAAATTTCATGGGTTGCTGTCGTGCCATAATAAATGTCATTTTTATCAATAGGATTTCAAACCTAAAGGACTGAAGACCTAGAAAAAATCCCACCAAATAATTGTAATTAGATTACTTTTGCAGCCCTGCTCTCTGTGAAAGTCCAAATGTAGTGGAAGGAGACGAGGCCTTTGAAGAGGTTTTTGTTCTTAAAGCTCTTCTCTTTCTGTTTGTTTCCTTCTGTACATTATTCTCTCTCTCTCTCCTTCACACTCACTCAGAACAGTTACCATTAAATGTCAGCGCTTCCTGGAAAACACCAGGTCAGACTCTGCAGCTTCATTTACTGGAAGACTTCACGCACACACACACACACACACACACACACACACACACACGGATCCATCTGCGCATACATTAACAGTCTCCGACACAAACATGATCACACGTCAGAGCATTTTTAAAAAGTAATCAGCAGATTTCTCCAGCATTCATGCGTTAAATTGATTCAGTTTATATTATATTTAATGCATTAAATAAATAACGAGACATTTTTCATAATAAACACAAGAAATTTGATGTTTTTCAGCCTCGAAAAATGAAGGGATTTTATGATTTTTCCTCAAAATAAAGACAATCTTTGATTTTTAGAGCGTTGATCCAGGTAGAAATCAAACAATATTCAAATATTATGAAATACAGTTAAACTTAAGGGGATAATTACACTATAAGAACTTATTACTAATTATTAATCAATGACTAATAACACTGTGGTCTAATCCTTAGGTTCCCAGAATGCAATGCAACTGTTTACGACTGTTTTCTTTCCGTGAATCAATGAAACAGTAAAATATTGTTCTAAGATTTTATTCTACAGGTTTATGCAGTATTTAAACAGAACAGGATTTTACACTTAAATTTCATAAGATTTATCTTGGTAGAAGACAAATTGTGAATTAAAAGGGTTTTTTTTGTTTGTTTAGTTTTTAATGTTTGATTCCAAAGTTATGTTGTTGTTGCTGTTTTTTTGATTAATTGCAAATTTGCAAAGGTCCTAATTTAACTCTCTGTTTGCTTTTACATTTTTCAAAATGAACGTTTTCATTCATTCAACCTCAAATTACCTTTTTTTTTTAAATCCAGGATTGTTAGTTTGGACATCAACATTTAGTTAATGAGCTACATATTTGGTAACAGAAAGTTTATGTCATTTTACATTATTTTGACTGTGATTTTAGTGAGAAAAAAAGATTATACAGTCATTTTTTCATTAAAAAAATGAGAAATAACTACTCATGACTGGCACAACACTGGGAGAAAAAACAAAAAACCAGGCTATAAAATTACAATATATCTAAGCCAATATACGTAAGAAAATATAAAGGTTTGTAATTCATTGAAAAAAAAAAAAAAAGGGTAACACCACTGTAAAAAATTAGAGTTTTTTTTTAACATAAGAAAATAGGACATTTTTTACAGTGTAGGAAATAATTGGTGATTAACTCGTTCATTTACTGCAGCCTCATATTTAGTAACTGGAAAGTAATGTCATTCACATTAATTGGACTGTGATTTTAAAGATAAGAAAAAAATAATACAGTAATTTTTCCACTGAAAAAATGAGAAATAAACAGTCATGACTGTTATAACACTGGGGGAAAAAAAACAAAAATAAAAACACAGGCTATTTGATTACAATAAATGCAGGCAAATTCCCAGTTTTGTAATTTATTAAAAAAAAAAAATAATAATAATAATAATAAAGAATAAAGGTAAAACCACTGTAAAAAATTAGAGTTTTTTTTAACATTAACGTTAACATTTTTTACAGTGTACGGACTAATTGGTGATAAAATCGTTCATTAGCTGCAGAGGAAAGTGTGTTAATACTGAATCTCCTCCTGTCCAGCACACACACACACACACACACACACACACACACACACACACACACACACACTCCTTCCTTGTTAAACATTTAGCTGAGTTTGCAGACACAGCAGGGGGGACTCGCCCGTCGTAGCCCAGGAGAGATCAGTGTGTCTGGGAACGGAGAGACCACAGAGCCCCCCCCCCTGCTACTACACACCAGTGAGAGCTGTGTGTGTGTGTGTGTGTGTGTGTGTGAAGACCACAGGACAAAAACACATTAAAGAGATGGTGGCATGGATATTTTCCAGAAAAAGAAAAAACTGAGTGGAGCAGGTGAAACTCTGAGATTCTGAGACTCGTCACAGTAATGAGACCAACCCCACGGCCCCGACTTCAAATGTATAATTTTACATATTTTAAAGGAAGCAGACGGCATTAATACACAAGCATGTATGGAAACATGTCCCACACACACACACACACACACACTCGACCCAACCACACCCATCTTCAGTGAAGTCTTTGAAGTTGAACCTCAGGAGAAAGAAGCTGTTTCACTCTGAGTTTCACTTCATGATTTTTTCCTCTCGCTGCTTTAACTTCACACTGATCCTCAGATTAACATAAACACATTAATGCACGAATAAAAACAGAAAGAGACATAAAAATAACATTTCCTCTGTCACTGTGAGGAGGCTAACGACCTCTGATGATCCTCAACGAAGGTAAATTAAAGGTGAGTCACTTATTTATGTCGTCTAAGCTGGAATATAATCCAATAACAAACCAGAAATCGACTCCTAACGTGTTTTTTTATAACAGCCTGAAGCTGCTCTGCCACAAATCTCCACCTCAGCACCACAGATGTGTATTACTACGCCACTGAAAGTAGTTCCCATCAAACACACTCTGAAAATGTGTGAAACTGAAACTTAAGACGACAAAGATTTGACTCTTTAAAGAGAATGAACAAAGACTGAGAGAGAAAGAGGAAAAGAGAGATAAAGGATAGAGGAAAAAAGGGAAAAGAAAAGGAGAAAGAGAGAAAGAGATAGAGAGAAGGAGAAAGAGAAAAAGGAACAGGAGAGAGCCAAAAAAAGAGAAAGAGAAAAAAGGCAAGAGACAGAAAAGTGACGAGAAGATAGAGAGAAAGAATAAAGAGTGAGAAAGACAAGTGGAAAGGAGGAAGAGAGATAGAGGAAAAGAGAAAGATGAAATGAGAAATAAAAAGGAAAGAAAAGAGAAATGAAGTGGAAGAATGATAGAGAGAGAAAAAGGATAAAAAGAGAGGAAAGAAAGAACAAAAATTAAAGGAAAAAGAGAAAGGAAAGAAGAGAGAGGAGAAGAGGAAGAATGATAAAGAGAGAGAGAGAAAGAGAGAGAGGAAAAGACAGAGAGTAGAGGAAAAAGCGAGAGAGGAATAGAAAGAGAGATAGAAGACAAGAAAAAAGGGAAAGCAGAAAGACAGAAGAGAAGAGGAAGAATGACAGAAAGAAAGAGGAAAAAGAGGAAAGCTGAAAGAGAGACAAAGGCAAGGAGATGGAGAGATAAAAGAAGGGAGAAAAAGAGATAGAGAGGGAGGAAAGGATACAGAAAAGAGGAAAAGAGAGAGAAAGGAACGGATACAAAACTGATACAAAAAGATAGAGGAAAGAAAGAAAAAGAGAGTAAAGGAAAAGAGAGAAAGAGGAGAGGAGGAAGAGGAAAAGGGCAAAGGAGAAAGAGAGAGAAGAAAGGAGAACGGGAGGTAAAAGAAGGAGAGAGAGAGAGGAAACGAGAGAGAGAAAGAGGAAAAAGAGGAAAGAAGAGAGGGAGATAGAGGAAAGAGAAAGAGAGAAAAGGGCAAAGAGAGTAAAGAAAAAAAGGGAGAAAGAAGAAAGAAGAGAGGAGAGGAGGAAGAATGATGGAGAGGGTTAAAAAAGAAGAAAGGTGAAGAAGAGTAAAAGGCAGGAGATGGAGAGATTAAAGAAAGGAGAAAGAGAGAAGAAAGGAGAAGGGGAGGTAAAAGAAGGAGAGGGATGGATGAAATAAGAGAGAGAGAGAAAGAGGGAAAAGAGGAAAGGAAAAAGAGAGAAAAGAAAGAAGAGAGAGGAGAGGTGGAAGAATGATAGAGAGAGAGGAAAAGAGGAAAGGTGAAGAAGAGAAAAAGGCAGGAGATGGAGAGATAAAAGAAAGGAGAAGGAGAGGTAAAAGAAGGAGAGAGAGAGGTGAAAAAGAGAGAGCGAGAGAGGAAAGAAAAGAGGGAAAGAGAAATGGAGGAAAGTAGATGGAGAGAAAGTGGGAAAAGAGGAAAGAAGAGAGGGAGATAGAGGAAAGGTGAAAGAGAGAAAGGGCAAAGAAAATGAGAGAAAAGAAAGGAGAAAGAGACAGAGGAAAAAAGAGTAAAGGAAAAAGAGAGAAAGAAGAAAGAAGAGAGAGGAATGGAGGAAGAATGATAGAGAGGGAGAAAAAGAGGAGAGGTGAAGAGAAAAAGAAGAGAAAAGAGACAAGGAGATGAGAAATGAAAGAAAGGAGAAAGAGGAAAAAGAGAGATAGAGGGAAAGAGAAATGGAGGAAAGTGGGAAAAGAAAGGAGAAAGAGAAACATGGATGGAGAGATTAAGGAAAGGAGAAAGATTCTGAGGAGAAAAGATGAGAAAGTAAGAAAATAAGAGAGAGGGATAAACGGAGATAAATGAAAGGAGAGAAAGAGATGGAAGAAAAGAGTTTCTTTTATTTAAACTCTGAGTTTGAGTTTTTCACTTTCTGAATTAAAGATCAGAAAAAAATGATAGAAGAGAGGAGGAAAAGAGGAGAAGAAAAAAGAGGGGGATGATGTTTCTTCTGCATGAACAGAGAAAACGACAAAACTGGTTGGGACGGGGCGAGAGACATAGAGAAAAAGAGAGAGAGAGAGAAATAAAGAGAGAGATAAAGACAGAGAAGGAGGACGAGGGTGTGACCGAATAACAGACTGTATCTTAGCAGGGGACACACACACACACACACACACACACACACACACACACACACACACACACACACACACACAGATATCTGACTCAGGACAAACAGCCGGAGCATGACTCAGGAGTTTTTTTAGTTTCTGTTTTTGACCGAAGTCTCATCCAAAAGTAGCATGTGTTGTGTGTGTGTGTGTGTGTGTGTGACATTGATTTTGCTGCTATTCTAAGAAAACCATCCCATCTCAGAAGCCACACACACACACTTACACTTACACACACACACACAAACACTCCATACAGCCATCTGTCCAGCCCCGCCTCAGCTCTCATGCCAACTGAGTCCAGTGTGTGTGTGTGTGTGTGTGTGTTTGTGTGTGTGTGTGAGACAGTGGATCTGTGGTGCTTAAATAAACAGACATAATCAATTTGTTTGACCACCTGCTGAGCTCATGGTGGCGCTCTTTCTGCTCAGACTCCGTCCTGACTTTGTGGAGTTTCTGTGGGTTTTTTTTGCTGAGTCACTGTTCACAGAGCGACACCAGGAGGAAAACAAGACGACTCTGATTCTAAAGTTTCATCAACGGTTAAACAGACTTTTGTGTTGGCCCCAGATTCTCCATCACGTCTTTAAAGAAAGATAAACTGTTGTTTCTTCTACAGAGCAACAACAAAGATCGGGCAATTTATTAAAAATTAAATTAAATCACAATATTGTAATGGCAGACTGCTATATTTATCTATAATCAGGATCATCTTTATTGCCAAGTATCTTCAAGAAGCATACATGGAATTTGACTTCAGTTTCAACAGAAAAAATATTCACGTCATGTCATTGAAGCAGCTGCAAAAACGGTGCCTCATGTAGTTAGTACTTTACACCAGGTGATTTAAACCTCAACCCTGCTCAGCCAAAGAGAAAAACTGCTCAAAACTATTTTTACTCAACAAAAATCATGACATTTTAGTTCCGGCTACAGCTGGCTTCATGTATTTTTATTAATATGGAGCTATTTTTGTAAGAAAAGTGGGATTTATTGCTTGTGTTTGTTTAAAAACACAAGATGGAGAAAATTAAAAATAATGGCACAATAAATGGCGATCACAATATAAGGAAAAATAATCACAATTAAGAGTTTTTTTGTGAATTGTTCAGCACTTTGCAGCAAACACGTGTCTCCATCTTCCCTCACTGAAGCCAGAACCAACCGCCGCCGCCACCGCCGTGATGATGGTCGCTGTGACCTCTTGTGCATTTGTGGTCACGGTTTGTCTATAAATCAGCTGATGGGGTCGCCATGACGACAGCTTTCTCGAACCGCAACACATTTGTGTTTTGTTTTGTTGGTTTGAAGCCGACATTTAGTTATGAAACATTCAGGAGCCTCGTTTGTCAACAGAGCCTTTAATGCAACTTGTTGAGTCCACGTAAATGTGATGGTTTGCCTTCAAATTTTACATTATGGTCGAAAAATGAATTTTGTGATTCGATAAAATAAAACGTCTTAGTTTTGTTGATTTGAATCAGTATTTATCTTAACCCTTTAAGCCCCAAAGTCGCAAAATTGCAAAAGGGTCAATGACAAATTAAGGATCTTAAAAGGTTTTATTTCCAAAAAAATGTCAAGTAAGGCAAGTAAATCTAAGTTTATTTGGTAACGCTTTAGATTAGGGAACACATATTCATAAATTTGCAGTCAATAAGTAATAATTAGGAGTTAATATATGGAAAAGTCTGAATTCATGGTGCAATAGAGGTAGAATAAGGGGTTAATGCCTGATTAATAAATACTAATTAGCTACTTTATGCACGTTAATAAGCACCTAGTTAATGGTGAATATGTGTTCCCTAATCTAAAGTGTTACCGTTTATTTATATGTGTCTGTTATTTTTCTAAAGTGAAATTACTGGTAAAGTATCTCAAGTGTCTGTAGTGACTCATGCATTATCATTTCATGGTTATCTTTTTTTTTATTCACAAAAAATTCAAGGTCATTGCATTCTAGTAATTATTTGTTTAGTATTTTCGTCGTCTGATTTTACATTTTAAGACTAAAATGACACAAAAAATTTGTAAATCAATGCATAAAGTGAAAAGGTTTTTACATTCTACTTGTCAACTTGTTGTTGTTCAATAATTATTTGATGGTTTAAATTTATGAATAAGTGAATCAGAATCAGAAATACTTTTTTAATCTAAATTTAGTGTTGCCAGATGCTCATCACACGGCACAAGAGTAGAAAAAATAAATAAGGGATAAGAAGGACAATAAGAAAATACTATAAAAATTAAATGAAATAAGGTTAACAATAAGATAAGATATAATAAAATAGAATAAAAACACTAAAATAAGTGTGCAATGGGTTCAACAAACAAAAAATGAGCAACAAAATTACAGTAAGTACCAAAGAAATAGGTTATATACATGGTGGTGAAACAAAACTAATAGGTTTTTGAATTAATTAATGGATTGTTTGAGGTGCCCAAACACAAAAAACATGGATTATTTGAATAGTTTCAAGAAGTATTTAAATTACACAGGTTTCATAGATGAAATAAATGCATTTAATGAATTGCTCAATATATGATGCAAGGGAATATTGCACTCAGACAGAAAAATATACACGTCATGTTATTGACGCAGCTGCAAAAACGGTGCCTCATGTAGTTAGTACTTTACACCAGGTGATGACGGACAAGTGTAACTTCAATCTGAGTGTTTTTATTTAAAGTTTGGGACTACATACAGTTTGAGACCTCCAGATAAAAGCTCAGATAAATATTTCAGCGAGGATCAAAGCAGTGGACCGTCAGAGTTTCAGGCCTGAGTCGTGGGAAAACCCTTTGACTGAAACTGAGGGAGGATCTAAGGTCAGGAGTTGACTCCGAGTCAGAGACGCTGAAGCATCTGAAAAAAAGATCCAGTCGTAAAACTGTAGATAAGAGAAGCTCAGGCTTTCCCCGCTCTGATGACGATGATTTAACGTGACCTCGCTGTCACACTGAAGCAGCATCAACGCCTCCGTTACTTTAACCCAGTTTCTGTCCGTTTTCATACTTCACTCTACGCTGACGCAACACAACAGATATAAAACAGCTAAATTCAGACGTTTACAGCATTTACTCTGCGGTCACTCGCCTGAGCCACATTTTAGTTTCACTACACCACAGCAACATCTTTAAAGAGGGGTATGGTGATTTATTTTAGTTTTTATTTTCTCCCTCTATTGCTGCTGTCGTATCTCTACATGATTCATAGCTCAAAAAAAACCTACTTTTCTCTCCCTGGTGTTTAGAAATCCCCTATTTTCAGCCTCCATCTTTCTCTTTAAGGCTCCCAAGACCCACAAATGTGAACTTCACATTTCTACATCTCAGACTCATGACCCAATTTGTAAAACTTTGACCTTTAGCCACATGTACAGACACTGCAAAAACAGAAATCTAAGCAAGTCATTCTGTCTTATTTGTAGTAAAAAATGTCTTATTGTTCTTAATTTGAGCCACATTCACCAGACCAGGTCATAAAAATGTCTTATTTCAAGTTTTTTAAGACAAAAATGAGGTGTAAATTGCTTGTAACACGTCGAAAAAATCTGCCAGTGGGATAAGACGAATTCGCTCGGGAAGTTTCTTGGAATTAGAAAGATGTCTTAAAACAAGAATCTTTTATCTTATCCCATTGGCAGATTTTTTTTTTACTTGTTACAAGCAATTGATGCCTCATTTTTGTCTTCAAAAAACTTGCAATACCTTCGTGGTATTGATATATAGATACACTGCTTGGCCAAAAAAAAAAGTCGCCACCAAAAAGGTCTCAGACTCTAGTATTTCATTGGACCATCTTTGATTACAGCGCTCATTCACGGAGGCATTGTTTTAATAAGCTTCGCTAATTAACCCCAGATCATAGCACTGCCTCCACAGGCTCGTACAGTAGGCACTAGGCATGATGGGTGCATCACTTCACCTGCCTCTCTTCTTACCCTGATGCGCCCATCACTCTGGAACAGGGTAAATCTGGACTCATCAGACCACATGACCTTCTTCCATTGCTCCAGAGTCCAATCTTTATGCTCCCTAACAAACTGAAGCCTTTTTTTCCAGTTAGCCTCACTGATTAGTGGTTTTCTTAAAGCTACACAGCTGTTCAGTCCCAATCCCTTGAGTTCCCTTCTCATTGTGCATGTGGAAATGCTCTTACTTTCACTATTAAACATAGCCCTGAGTTCTACTGTTGTTTTTCTTCTATTTGATGTGGCTTAATGTTTAAGTGATCACAGCTCACGATCATTCAGGACTTTTTTTTTTTCCACATTTCTTTCCCACTATCCTTCCAGTTTTTAATAAAGCGTTGGACAGTTCTTAACCCAATTTTAGTCGTTTCTGCATCAATCTCCTTAGATGTTTTCTCTGCTTGATGCCAATGATTTGACCCTTCTCAAACAAACGAACATCTTTTCCACCACCACGGGATGTGTCTTTCTTCATGGTTGTTTAAAAAATGAGAAGCAGCTCATTGCACCAGTTGTGGTTAAATAACTTGTTTCCAGCTGAAAAATAATCACCCATGCAGGAATTATCCAATAGGAGGCTCGTACCTATTTGCTTAGTTAAATCCAGGTGGTGACATTTTTATTTTGGCCAGACAGTGTATAATGCTCTGAGATCCCATCACATGGCCTTTGTATGTATGAGGTTAGAGGTGGGCCGTGAAAATATTTGAGACTTTAAAGTGGAGCTAGAAAAGGTTGGGAACCACTGCTCTGAGTGATCACATTCACACTTACAAATAATCATCCCAAACACCCTTATACAGTCCTGCTCTATCTACTATAGATATATAAAGTTATTCTAGTGTATATAGATGTACGTGAAATGCAAAACCCGTACAGATTGGCAGGTCTGTATATCTGCTATCTACGATAAGTCCTGTCATTCAGATACTGGATTTCTCATCCTGCCTCACGACAGCTGAACAGCACAGTCGGTGCCAACAAGAGTTGTCTTAAACACAATGTGATCAGTTTGACAACAGTTGTTTGTCTTGTCTTGTTTCTGCTGAACTTTGCAGCTGTTAAATCTTTCAATTTGGAACATAAAGTCATTAAAATGTTATTAATTTTAGAAACAAGCTGCTTTAATAACACAAATATTTACGTGGCAGTGCTGAGTGAAGGTTCACAGAGTCCAGATCAGACAATAAAGTCCACAAAGACCCAGAGGCTCTGAGAGTGTGTGTGTGTGTTTACTCTAAAACTGAAGAATACTCAAGGGTTAGTGCATCAAAGGCCAGACTGTTTGTTTGTGTGTGTGTGTGTGAGTGTGTGTGTGTGTGTGTGTGTGTGAGAGAGAGAGAGAGAAAGTGTGTGTTTAAAGATCAAGACAAACAGCTAAAAAAAAAATATAAACACAAACAACGTCGACTCTGGAGGCTTTTTCTTAAATAAGCCACAACACTTAAAAACTAAATCCTATAAAGGGATAAACACACACACACACACACACGCACACACACACACACACACACACACACACACACACACACAGCACTCTAATCGATACAGACATGGACTACAAGGTGACATTAAGACCCCCTACTGGGAGACCTGATGTTCCTCTCTGTCGTGCCCTTTAATACCTCCCTTCCCTACACACACACACACACACACACACACACACACACACACACACACACACACACACTACATCACTTAAACCCACTCTTCCGTGAATCTCCAGCTTTAAAACGTTTGTTTTTTAGCCTCAGAAACGAAGAAACCTCCTTTCATCGTGTGAAAAATGAGACACTTTGCTTTAGAATTAAATCATTATTCCTTAAATAATCAGTAAAATGTTCAAACACTGTGAATTAAATAATCACAGATTTTCAGCTTATTCTAATTTTTATTTATTTACATTAATGAATCAAAGACAAAACTCTACAGGGTGTCTTTTTCTAGAATAATATCCTGTCTTCATTCACAGCCACTCAAACACTAAAAGGTTGAATTAAATGTTTTTTTCCCTCAGGAGGATAAAAATATGACCTGATTCAGTGAAAATACAATAAAACCAGTAAACCTCAGTGATTCATGGACTCAGTCCTGCTGACTCAGACTTAAAGCTCTGAATCAGCTGCTGTGATTGGTTCGTGTTGACTCACTGTCTGTGACTGATCAGAGCTGAAACCTGATCACTTTACAGGAAACATTAAAGACGAGAGGTACAGAAACTTTCTCACCCAAGATTATATTTGGAGTTTTTATTACAGACGTGTATTAGACAGTTAAAAATATTATGAATTTGCTGGTATGCTCAGGCAGGTGCGTATTTGTGCACATAACAAGGTACCGATCTTAAATTTGGCTGATTTTTTTTTTTTTAATTTTACTTGCTTTTATTTTGAAAGGACTCAAAGGGTTATGCAGCTAGATTTCAAAGCAGCAGAAGTTAAAAACATTAAATTAAACCTTATATATATATATATTACAGTCTCTTTCCTGACGTTTCTTACTATTCCCTGGAAAATTAAGAACCCCTTAACAAGGGTAAGAATTTTTTTCTTCTTCATCATTTGATTTTTTCCACTCTATTTGATATCATTGCAAGGTTGTTTCCCATTTGATTTACTCATTTGTTTGCTTTTCTGTATCCATTTTATTATCATTATCATTATTGATGTTATCATTATTACTTTTATTATTGTTCTTTTTTCCGAATATTGGTATTATGAATCATTTATTATCTCTACAATACTTACAATTATTGTTATTATAAATAAAACTATTATAATTATCAGTGCCATTACTATTATTATTGAACTGCTTGTTTTTTGTGTATTTTGTTTTGTTGGTTTGCCACTTTTGTCATTGTCTATTTATGAATATATGTATTGGTTTTTCAAAATGCCAATTTTGTAAAGTAATGTCTGTATATAAAAAATATGATCAACTATAAGGTATACAACTTCATATAGAAAGAAATATATACATATATAGGAAAGAAATCAGAAGAAAACTATTTTTTTCATGCCCTTAGAGCAAAGCTTCTAAAATTATTTAGTTTTTCTACCCCTTCAAAAACAGAAAAAGAGTACAAAAGGGAGGAAGAGGGGAAAAAAAGCAAATACCAGATGTGGTTGTATCCACTTTTCCTTCTTGTGTATGGCATAATTTCACGTTATTTACTCCTGCAGCTTTAAAATCTAGCTGCATAACACTCTGAGTCCTTTCAAAATAAAAGCATGTTTGATATCAAAATGGAATAGTCTTGAGATAAGGCCATAAAAGGCTAAATAAAAGCACGAGAGGGCGGTTTTATGAGTCTAGTTTTTCTGTAAACAGTGTTACTCGTGTCCTCGCGGGGTAACAAGCTGGCATTGTTTGTAAAGAAGCTTAACGTTGACACCCTGAGTCGTCTTAAAGAGCAGAAGCTTTTGCTTCACAGTAAAGAGGAGGATTCAACACAGCGGAGCTCAGTGAAGACAGGATCAGGTCCTGATCGGCTTTTTCTCCCATGATCCTCTGAAAGGTGCCCGGGTCAGCGCTAATAACCATCAGCGAGCTCACGACATCATCGGGTAAAAGTGAAGGAAAACTTAGAGAAGAGGAGGAGACGCTTTGATGGTTCAGGCTGATTCAATCCAGAAGTTCTGGAGCTTTAAGTCTGATAATAACGTTAACGAGCTTTACACCGACTGCAGTTCACACCCCGACCACTAGGGGAGTGAGCGTATTAACTAAACATCACAGCAGCTCAGTGAACAAAGTTTCTTCTTTGATGGTTTTTATTTTTGGAAAGATTTGATAAAATGTTTGTCAGATTATTTTAAACACAAAAATTCCTTTGAATGTCAGACATAGACATAAGTTGTAAAATTTATTTATTACAATTTTTTTTTTCTATCTAAAATGTGCGAAGTTGTACGACAGAGTATGAGGGCAACATTAAGAATTATTATTATTTTTGCTTCATATTTTACGACGAGATTAAATGTGAATTTAATTATTTTACCACCAGATTAAAGTAAAAGTAAAGTCGTATCGGACGTAAAGCTAAAATTTGAAGTAGCTCCTTGTTTGTAAAACCCAAGTTCAAGTATAATTTGATGAAATGTTCCTTTGTCCTCATTTCCTCCTCCTCGCAGAGTGTCCTGGATCATATTTCGACTTTCTTCTCGTAGTAAATTACGTCATTATTTTCGACTTTAATCTTTTAGTAAAATAATTTATTTCAACTCTAATCTCAGAGTAAAACATGAAGTAAAAAAAAAAAATCTTAATGTGGCGTCATTTTCCTAAATGATCAGTGTTTTTACCAGCTACATAAGAACCATAATAAAATCTCTCTAAATATCTTAGTTTGTATAAAATTTGAAAAAATATTTTCACCTGTAGGCAGCCATTGTTGTTTACGCCGCAATAACGTCTGGGTAGTGATGTCATATGGTTGCACCGGGCTGGATCTCATACAGGATCATATAAGTCCTGGAGCGGACTTCAGTGGTTTCCAGAGGAAGTTTTGTGGGTTTGTGTTGGAAAATAGTCGGCACAGCATTTGGCTTTAGTCTCCGTTTATAATGACCCACACCTGTCAGCTCTTTCATCAGCATGGGCCGGCTAAATGCAGCAAATGCTTCTGGGGAGAAGTGGCCAGAACATAGCCGCGGCTCCATGGGAAGTTGTTTACGCCCACAAGCCATTTCCCACAACTTCCTTCTTTTCTTGTCTTTTGGGAAGCTGTGCAGACTAACATCAGTCTCCTTGTTTCCTTTGGACTGAAAAGT